>BGPR01010613.1:27552-51791 GCA_013235015.1 Araneus ventricosus
CGCCACTGCCGATCTAGGAGCCGGTCCAAATTCGTCCACTCTCCTTTTGTGGTGTTTTGCAATGGTATATATACAAACATTAAAAATATCACTACAAAAGAAATGCATGTGCTATCTAGTTTAATGTTCGTTAAACACATTCCAAACACAATTATAATTTTACCTGAAATGAATTTTTAAATTAGTTGAAGAATCTTCAAATCACAATTCATATTCCTCCAGCCATTTCAAAATATCTCTTATGATGTGCGAAACTACAGAAGCGGAAAATTACAAAGCCTTAGAACCCAATTTTTTAGAGAGAAGCTTGACTGATTTCTTATTTCACGTTATTTATCTCATTAACGAATTTGAAAAGAAACCCCTGAGGGTTCAGTATCTTTTCAATAAAATTCCAAACCAAAGAAGTTGAGTACATTAACGGCAAACATTTTGCAACGCTTTATTTGCTTAATAAACCACTAGTTAAACAAACGCTGTTTCATGTCTTCCCCCTTTTTTGCTTGGTCTTCCCTTCAAAATAAAATCTGCTTCCTCACTCAATCTTTAGCATTATTTTTTGTGTGCATTCCAACTTGAAAACAAAGAATAAAAAAGCTTATTAAACGTTTTTTCCTGAGATAATTGCTCGTTCAAGAATCATTTCCCTTGATAGACAGGAAAAATGTCTCAAAAGTAGGTTTTTCTCAGTTGGAAAAAAACATTACTGTAATAAGAATTGCTATTTGGTCGTTGCAGTGCATTGAAATTGATTCATTTTTTAACTTCGGAAATTGCGTTTTCGAATTTTTATTTTTTCTTATCAGGTTTATTCAGCTTTTATGAATTCGCAATAGAAATGTAAAAAGGGTTCGTTGCATTTTCAAATTGCTTTCATGCTAGCCCACAAAGTTATTTTTTTGCTAGCAGTATATGCACTTAAAAAATGAGCCCCGAAGGATTCATCTAGACGATTTGACTAGACAACGAACTTTTCAAAATAGAGCCACCTGTTCTTTAACTGATTTTTTAAATAAAATGTTTTGATGCTTAGTTAATTTGGTTATATTAACGTCCCATTTTGAAGCAACCCGAGGACTATTTTGGGACGGACCTCGTAAATGTGAACAGCTACCAGATAACGAGGACGACACCTGAGCCGGCACCACACTCTCCAAACTTCCGCACCACACCAGTGGAGACAGGTTTTGCCACTACGTATGATTTAACTTGCAACAGGCCCCATGCAAGGCGGATATTCAGTGGAATCGGGTTTCGAACCTGGAAGAAATGTTGTAGCCGCTTAAGGACCGAGTTTTGTAACCTACGGTATTTAAGACGAGTTAACTCAGGTTATGTCCTTAAGCGATTAATGCAATTTAAAGGTCATAAAAATCCAATAGCATTCCTTTCTATTCGAATTTTTCTATTGCCTATCTATGAAATGAACTCTCTATTCAAGATATTTACATAGTACACGATAGAGTCAATTCATGCTATTGTAATACATGTCGAATGCTCCGAGTAAATTTAATCTTGACGACGATTGCTGATTTTGTATGAGGAAAAACGATGTGACGACACAGCACAGCGTGAGACAATTTGCAGTTGGATGTCATATGGCATATACTGTTACGTTTGTCATGTGACTGCGACATCACGTGAATTGATATTATTTTGTAGGGAAAGCAAAGACATCAGCTTATTTGAATCAAACTAAACCTAGATTTTCCGGAGAAGGGATTTCAGAGATTTTTTTACTATCCATTTAATAGATAGTTTGCACGATTGATTCAAGTAGATTAACAATTGTTTTTTTTTCTATCATTCAATAATTTAAAAAACCTAAATGTAATGTTGCCTCTTGTGACAATATTCAAAAAGAGAAACATGTTTTTTGCATAATAAATTTTGATACGGGTTGAAAGATAAAAACCCCCTCCCCCAGCACATGCATAAGGCTTACGAGTAGATATGCCACATAGAGTATTTTCGGATACATAATTTTTTGAAAAAAAAAATCTTATTCTTTCTAGTTTGGCTAAAATGTTACCTGAGAACCCTGTAAATTAAATGCTAGCAATGATATCTTCGGTTATATGTTAAGGCATTCTTCTGACTGGACACAAATTTATAACTTATTTTCAACATTACTTTCTAAATATTAGGCTTGAACAATGCGCAGTTGCAATGCCATTGCAGAAGCAATGAATTTTATTAAAAATGGAATAACTAGCATTTAGAATTCAATACATATTAAATACAAAATTAAGTTCAATTGTTTAAAACCGAATTATGATAACCATTTTTTTAAATATTTTATACAACAGAAGAGCTCATTCACAAAAAAATAATTCTTTTCTTTAAATGGCTGAGCAATTTTTTGTGAATGTTCGACAATTTTTAAGAAATATTAAGAATTCGTTCAAACACTAATATGATACTTCATGATACAATCAAACTCCGTGAAATCATGAACTCTCTTTATATTTTTGCCTTCAGTATTTAAAAGACATTTTTAAATAAAAATATTTTAAAAACTTAATATATCTACGATCAGATAAAAACAATCATTATCGTTTATTGTGTCTGGCATTATTTGAAGGAAATACAAAATAAATGAAAAAATACTGATTTCAACGTTTGAAATTCAGTGAAAGACTATATTAGTGTTTTATTTCTATCTACTATTTATATAATCAGTGTCCAGGTTGTTTGTCGTGTTTAGGCACTATTGATGTTTATGTATAAAAAAGCTTATGCATGTATTTGTATTTGCAGCTAAATTGACTGTAATATTTCCTTCTTCCTACAAAATGCGACGTTCTGACGTTAATTATCTCTTTATTCTGAATAGCATTCTATTTTTCTTGCTTTCCCTCGCTGGATAGTTTCGGTTTCCGGGCATCTGGTAAACCGCACCGAAACCAGGTTAATAAGCGCATATTTAACCGCAATAGTTCTTTGAATCACGAATAATAAATATGCATACGGGAAAACTCATCCATATCTCAGACAATGACACCTCAAGGTAAACCAGATTGCTCTAATATTTAGATCTTCAAGAAAATTTGATAATAATCTGTTCAAAGTAACAATTTTCAGCTTGTATGCTTTGGCCCGTTAGTATTCGGCTGTTCCTTAGTTAAATTTTTCCATCTGGAAAAAGATTTTGCAGTATAACATTTTTTAAATTTTTATTTGGCTTAAGGTTTAATCACTTGCATGAGCAGATGTGTCTAGTCATGAGATTGTTCGAGATTTAAGGTACTCTTCCCTCCCCGCCCTCACCACACAAAAAATTATTCGAAAAGTAACTAATTTTTAAAATTTGAACAAAATATCTTCAGAACATTCCTTGAAGGTGGCTTTTTACACTGACTTCGAAGTTTTGCAAGTTAACAAAACTATTTGCGATTTTGGTTGCCTGAGTTACCATGATATTCTTTATCATTATAAAACAATTTATTTTCTCTAATACTTCCAAAAACAATTTTTGCTCACTGAGCAATAAATCCACCGCAACCTCATTTTTTGACAAAATTTACTGTGATCCTAGCTGTAGCTATTTCATAGAATGAAAAAAAAAAGGTAAGAGTTGTCTCATGAATAAGGAAGCAAACTTCTGAAATTTCCTGGAAAAGATCAACTTCTTTAATGATTTTTAGAATTGTTTATTCACCTATCTTTAAGGTCAAGGTAAGAATTATTCTGTTTGACTTCTCTATCTCTTCCGTTCCTAAAAACACTGGTGAGTATTTCTCAATCAGCCTAGATCAGGAGTTCAAACGATCACAATCCTTCAATAATTTCGTATGGGTCACAACCCCATAGCATCAAATAATTTCAGTCGATAGAAACAAAACGAACGATTTTATTTTGCATACAGCCTGCAACAAAGACAAAAATCCTTCAAGTTTATTTATGTCATATGTTGTAAAATAAACTCTCATAAAATCAAAATCGGCGTACAAAAATGATTCACAGAAACACAGAGAATTCTTAATATTTGTAATCAATAATTATTAAGAAAATCATTCTACTTTGCAATGGCTACATTTTATTAAATTTCGTGAAATACTAAGACCTTTCTCAGTAATTTGCTTGGAATGCGTAAGTTTTCCTAAAATATGAAAATTTTACAATAGAAGAAACCATTTTTTAACCTAAACAGTTTAGTTATCTCTATTATCTAATCAGAGGACCCTCTTTGTTTTGTGAATCCGTTGCAGTTTTGATTCAACTAAGTGTTCATAGAACACTTGAAGTATTTATGAAATTTTTATAATTTTATAAGTTGTTATAATGCATATGAATGACTTAATTATAGGTTATAAGCTTAAATACACAATCTTTCGATCCACATGAGACGCATGGCCAAATCAGTTAAGAGGTAAATGTCTATTAGCAATCTGTAATTTGGTTAGCAAATTTGCATTTAATCACAATTTTCCTTAATCTACATTCTACTAAACAATATCGCAAAAATATTAAAATTGTTTATTTTCTGTTCTAAGAGAATATGTGTTTTCTCCATACAATTCCAATTTATTTAATTTTGATCCATATTGATGGTAAATTTGCACTCAAATAAGAAGCTCGTTATCAAAGTGCTTAATACCAATCAAAGATGATATAAGAAAGTTTGGCAGAAATAAACAAAATGAATAATCTGATTTAAATCTTTTTTTAAAATTCACTGTGAAGAGAAAAAAATAGAATATAAAAAATCAATTAAGACTGTAATAAAAGATTTTATTATAAAACCAAAACTATTAGTTCTGAGAACAGTAGTCTTCGTGTCCCCCCCACCCCCGAAAAAAAAAGAAAATTAAGTTAATCGCAGTCTTTAAACGCTTAGCCATTTTTTCCGATTGTTAATTATTTAGACAATCCTTTTCTTTTATCAGTATTTTAAAGTTACAATTATATAAATGTCTGTTTTTATCAGTATTAACAAAATTACAATTAAATGACATCTGCTTCGTCATTATCGGTAGTTTTGGAGGTAACTGTATTATAAATGAGGCTCCGTTTGTCTAGAATCGCTGAAAAAAGCTGAACATCACATGAAACAGAACGATTGAAACGGCCAAAATGGAATCAAGAAAAACACCCTTACGCATGCGCCGATTTTAATACCTTGAAAGAGCATTCATGTCAAATTCCAAGAAAATCGAATAACGCGTCTGGTTGCGTAACAAAAGAATTTGTCGACAAGCAGACGAAAAGCCGAATGGTCGAGCTAAACCAAGACATCGCTTCGCTCGGTAAATTACTTGGTCAGAAAAGTCTTAATGAGGGAAATAAAGAGAAGTAAATTATATTAAAGAGAAAATAATAAAATGGCATTTCTTCATTCATTTTTACATAATTTACTTCGCAGTAAGTCAATTACTGGTGAATTATATTCTTAAAACAAGGAAATAAGTTGTATAGGAAAAGAAAGAGTTCTTTCAAGTTTTTAAGGAGGATGTAATCTTTGAAAAACTAATTACCTTCTGTTTTGAGGTGACTTCGTATCCACAGAGTAGTATTACCCAGATGTTCGGGTTTTTTTATCTTCTGTTTTCTGTCTTTTGTGCGACTATGTTTGTTGAAGATATTTTATAGAAACGTAAGAATAAATCGAAAGAAATGAAAAGGAGAAAAATTTGAATTTATTCAATTTTTACCCCCATGTCTGAGCAATAATGCAGTCGGAGACAGTATGAGAAATATTTTTATACTTTGAAGCATTTTGAGAACTCGAGCAGTACTCAGAATTAATGAGTGGGGTTCTGAAGATTCTTATTTATTAAATTTTATTACAAGAATCATAATAATCGCAGACGGCCTTTAGGAAAATGTTAACAAAAGAAACTAAGGAATGAAGGGTAGCTTTTTAATCGTTTTTTCTCTTCACCTAAACTGAATTTTCTGTTCAAAGAAAAATATTATGCGTTTACTATGGTTATTTCTATATTTTGTATAATATATATTCAAATGCAAGCGTAGATTGAAGTAAAACTTATCCATATCCCATCATGTAAGTCATTGAACAATATAAAATTTGGTATGATACAAAGCATCAAATAAAACAGAACACAATTTTATTAAAAATGTTGCGCAAGAATTTTTACATTAACAAAGTTAAAATAAATATATAAATCCTTTAGCTTATGCTAAACACCCAACTAATTAACAATGAAGTAAAATTTTTTTAAAGTTTCTGTGCTCTTGAGAAATGTTGACAAAAGAAATATTTGCTGCTTCAGATTTTCACTTCAGTGATTAATTAACATATTGTTAAAGGGAGATACAAGCTAGTATGTAATCAGCTGTTAGTGACGGGAGGCGCTAATTCTTGCCTTTTAAGAATCCGTGCAGTGACTAGTTAAAAAAACAAAAATTAAAGTTAAATAAATCTCTTGGGTCAGTAAAAAGGTGTTATAAGAATGTTTATATATACATATACAGTAAAGCACCGCTTATACGTCTTTCAAGCTGCTGACGTAAAACGATGTATAATCGAAATTTTATTAAAAAACTTTGATTTTGAGAAATTTAATGCTACTAATGCAAATTCATTTAAAAGTAGGGGGAAATGGGGTAAGACCAGGTACCTAAGACTCAAAGGCTTGTTGGAGCTAAACTATTCGACATAGAACTTGTCAAATTTTATTAAAATATTCATTGTTTATCGGAGTATAATATATCTTTCAAGAAAAGTCATAGTTTTATTACTTTTTTAACTAATGATATTTTTATTAAAAAAAAGTCATACCACCCGGTTTTAAACCACTAGTGGGGTAAAACCGGGTACCCATGTTAACTTTATGGGAAATTAGAAAAACTCGATTTTCAGTGGAAAAGTAACAGACATTTTTATTTTGTATGACAATTTAAGAATATTAATTACAAAATTCACATGTAAACCAGTTGCCTTCATCCTCCGCGCCACTGCAACTTTCATGGGTCCAGCTAAGACAGTTTCTACATTAGTTTAACTCTTCTCATTTATTTAAATTAGAAAAGACATCATTAAAATATAAACAATCAACGTCTGATGCGTTTTTATCGTCTTCATCGGAAGAATCATCATTACTGACTGTCCCGGTCTTACGCCACTTGGAGCACCCGGTTTTACCCGAGCGCAGAGATTATGAAAAACGAAATAGAACCGCGCAAATATTGGACTAAATCCTTATTGCACGATAGGTTATAAATCCGTAATAAACGTATAATAATCTGTATTAATATAGTTTTTATAACTGTAATGATTATTAAGTAAGGATAGTTTAAAATCAAACGAACATTAGAGAATTGATGTCTTAAAACAAATAAACCTTCACAGGCGCTGTGAATTTAACAGCTTCAACTCGCCACTCTGCCTGTTGCTTTTTCTTCACTAGTAGAATGTAATTCAGTGTCTTTCCGCTAGAAAGGAGAACTCATAGTGTCAGAATCAAGGGTACCAGGTTTTACCCCACTCTCCCCTACTAATTTTAAAGCTTTTAAAGATAGTATTAATACAATACTACATAGTATGAAAATCAATAATTAAATTCTGAAATTAAATTTTTATCATAAAAGTGAGAAAAATTATACCTTTATTGCACATCTTGAGTACTAATTATACATATCTTATAAGATATATGTGCATGCAGTCGGGCATTTAATTTTAAAAAATTCTTTAACCATCGTGTCGTGTGACGGGCTGATTGTCTATGAGTATTAAGTGAAGCATTATGAATCAAATTAATTTCAGTTCATTGAATATTTTTTCACTATTCTTTTGACAAAAGAAATAAGTTAGAAGTTTTTCTGCGGAATCCATTGCAACTTAAAGGAAGGTGGGATAACTTCATCATCATGGCTTAAATTAGTATGAGACGATTTCATTAATTATGAATAATGTCGAAAATCGTGATATCTTTATCAAAGTTCACATAGTAAAAAGGAAGAAAATTTCACATTTTAGAAAGGGGGTCAAAGACGTATAAACTAAGTATTTTATCATTACAATGAATACGAATGAATCGGGACTGTGATGAAACGACGTATAAATGAGAAGTATAAACGGTGCTGCACTGTATTTGATTTAATAGATATGGTTATTATTTTGTTTCTTTACTAAGTAAATTATTTTCAAACATGCCACATCAATAAACATTACTACAATATTATTAATATATTGATTAAACTTTTTATAAAATATTGTACTTATGAATTGTTTTGTTTTATTACATGGCTTAGAAAATATGTGATATTCAATATAAAAAGCGTTTTACAGTAGAGAGTCATCAGGGTATGAAGTTATTATGGGTTTTATAAGTTTTCTTGGATGTTTTCGATATATTCTGTTGCTGCTGTTTCGGGTGTAGTTTTATAATGATGATGTTTTATTGTACTGTATATATTCTCTATGCTGCACTTGACATAGTTTATTAACTTGCCAATCCATTCTTCCCCACAAAAGCTTTATAGGGCTTGTTCAGAAAAATAAACAGCTGAACAAATTTATAGTTTTCAATACTTTGTTTCATAATACCGAAATTCGCATGTTAGTGTTACCTCCATTGAATTTCAGATTTTCCTATAGCAGAAAAGCCAGTAAATACTCACATCAATACTGCTTAACAATTCAACTTTCTTAAAATAAATTTTAAGGCTGATTTTATTTTTCTCTGATCAGCTCTCAACGAAATGGTTAAATTTAGACCTATCGCTATAAAAAATAAACTTTAAGAATTCATGAGGTCTGTATAACTTCTTCGAAAATTCCGACCATTTTCATACGTTGATTGGGCTAATAAAGGACTTCTGCCTTTGTGCCTGGGTCATTAGATCACATTTCTGGTTGTCTGAATAGATACTCCGATGTTGCAATCATTTTTCAACGAAACTACTACTTTAGACGTACCTATTTTAAGAATTCAATGAATGATTTTCTATGTATTGAGTGTCTAATGATGTTTGATACGTCAAACTTTTCACTTTTTCTATCATTAACGATTTTCACTTCTTCTTAGGGACTTAAAATAGTGTATTGAATTCATCAGCTAAGTTGTGTGTATAATTATATGCAGCTTCCTGCCAACAAGCTTTTTCCCGAAGGTTATACAAATGCTATAGCAGAGGAATATTTTCTTTTCCTTACAGACTCGTGCAGATATTGTACCACTAAGCTATTAGAATTTCACACTTCCCGCGGAAATAATTTGCGGGCGCTCTTTCTCCCCTCTGTCCAATTGCGTATCTCAGTGTACCCCATCAGGATTAACACGTGGCATAGCCGAGTAATATGAATCGGAAGAAGTAGCTTATTTTAGTTTAGTTACATTAAGGTATCCGACTGTATTAGGAGACATTTTTTTGAAAAATAACTTATATATATATATTAATGTTATTTTTCAACTGCATGCGTTTTAAAACTATGAAAGTACTGCAAAATTAGGCTTTCAAAATAATATTTTTTTTTAAAAAACTGAGAAATTTGAAGAAAAATGACTAAAATATTTGCCTTACGCTAACAGCCATAGACAAAATCATATTCTAAATATACTTAAATCCTTGTAGGAGTGCATTTTTATGACAGTTATCTGTGTTATGTTCTAAAATATTTCTTGTACTTCAAAATAGTTTCGAGATATAGCTGAACATAATTACTAAACTGGTAATTTTTCATAAAAAATGCTTTTCGTTTATATTTAAGCACTTAAAAATAATACTTGATTTTAAAATTGACCTTAGTTTTTAGAGGAAAACATCAAGCAAATTACAGAAAACGATCTCAGAAAATTTCATATCAATATTTGAATAACTTTTTGAGAAATCATTGTTACGGTCGACAGTTTTCCTCAAAAATATCATTTCTCAGAAAATACATTTAAAGTTTTCATGCAACATAAAATAATGCTTACAGTTCGGTAATAAAACAGCTGTAACTCCATTTGTAATTCACGTAGAGTAGAAGGTGAGGCAGTTTTAGAAAGCTGATTAAACAGGCTACAAAATTAAGTCATAAAAATTGTTTTGATAATTGCATCAAAAACGACGATTTTAAACCAGTCGGATACCTTAACGTCCCATTTTGAAGTAACACGAGGGCTATTTTGGGAGGGGCCTCGTAATTTTGAACGTCGGTCATATAACGAGGACGACACCTGACCACACGAGCGGGAGGACGTTTGCCCCCTACGTATGATTTAACGTTCAACGGTCCAAATACACGACGTATCTTGAGTGGAATCGGGTTTCGAATCTGGAATCCTCCGGCTCCGAGGCCAGCACCTTACCACTAGACCACAGAGGCCTCATCGAAAAAAGAAAGCTATGGGCTCTATCCTCTAGCTATGCTATTAACCAACACAATTCATAAACTGGTAATCCTATGGCTCTACAGTAACGAATTGCTCACAGCCCCCAGTCGATCTAGCTGCTAGAAAGTTTCCTTCAAATGAAATCCAATAGTTGGCCTGTCTGCCCTGAAAATCTTCCAAGCAGGCCATCTACCTTCCCCCATATATTTTAGATCAGACTTCTACCTCAAGTGCTCCAAGGTCGTTCGGAACAACAGGAGATGCCGCACTTCCCCTTTATTATGAGGCATTGACTCATGAATCTAATTGGATATGCTACACCAAGTGGTATTATAACCGCCTTGGCTCTATGTGTTAGGGTTAAATGTATTGCTAATGAGTGAAGACGAGAATAGGGAGCTTTGGTAGATAGAGAAAGCATATATTTCCTTCCAGTGACTAGAAAAGCTGTGAATGTGCTTTTATAAGTATTCGTAATCTAAAAGTTAATCTACTGTTGCGGCGACTTTGGGACTTGGCGACAGGATTGGGAAATAAATGCTTGTTTGGGAAACGTGAGGTTTCGAGGCTTATTGAAGCTTGGTTCGCGAGATACGGGGGGAAATTCTAGGAAGCTCGATCTTCACCAGACTATAAAAGGCTAACAACTGCTCTGAGGTTGAGTTGATCGAGCTATTCAAAGCAGTGAAGCTTTGTGAGCTCTGCGATCTCTTGTATAGTTAGTGCTCTATTGTAATTGATTTATGTAAGCGAAATTCTCCACGTACTTGTATTTGTGGCTGTTTAGTGCAAATAACTGGCTGCAAATTAAATTGCACTGGTCTACAGTGGTTCCGTAACAACGGCTAAATTATAATTTTTATCATTAATTCCGATTGTTATTTAAATATCTGCAAGTAGAAAAGTCCCACACGCACCATTTTTGTGTCAGGGTATCAGAAAATGGCACCATCCACTTATTTTTTTACGATTTTCACAATGTCACATATGGTGATCCTACCTCCTGGAAAAAATTCCTTCTGGGAACTCTGCCTGTTGGCAATCTTGTTTGGCAGTCTTGTACCCCTATAGTATCCGTTTATTTCCGGTATTCCAGTAAAGAGACGTTTTTTGGTTAGTGTGGTTGCATGTTTATAGTTACAATATCTGTTGAAAAATGGCAAGTTTTCATAGATCTTGCAAAATTCAGCCCGATAAGTTTTGCATGTCTGTGGCCGATTTATAATAAAATCACAAGGTAGACATTTAACACAAGAAGTGAAAAAGGCTTATTTTCTGTATTTTGGTTGTAAAGTTAGCGATCCAGAAAAACGTTGGGATCCTCATGTGTGTTACGTAAGTTATAGTGTGACTCTCGTTCACTAAATGAAAGGAAAAAGAAGTTATATGCCATTTATTGCCCCTATGGTGTGGCGGGGATCATTTGATCATGGTTACTTCTGTCTTACGAACACAGAAGGATATTCAAACAGAAGGAATTGTAACTAATAATGTGAAGTATGCCCCTCTTGTTGAACCCGAAAAGATTCTTTTTCCTTCACTTCACATTAAATTAGGAATGATTAAAAATTTTGTGAAGGCCATGGGCAAAGAAGGTGGAGGATTTAAACATTTAAGAGGACGTTCCCCCAATTAAGTGGAGCCAAACTTAAAGAGGATACTTTCGTTGGAACTCAAATTAGAAAGTTGATTTGCGATTCTGTTTTAGAAAGTAAGCGCAATAAAAAGGAATTAGCAGCTTGTAAATCGTTTCTGAAGGTGATAAAATGATTTTTAGTAAAAAGAAAGATGATAATTACGTAATCCCAATAGAAGAGCTTCTTAAGTTCTACCGAGCCTTGGGTGCCAAATGTCACTCAAAATACACTTCTTATATTCACATTTAGACTCCTTTGCAAAAACTCTTGGGATGATAAGTGACGAGCAATGGGGAAAACTCCATCTTAACATTAGGAGTATGGAAATCCGATATCAAAGTCACTGGGACCCAGCAATGATGGGTGACTACTGCTGGTTCCTTAAGAGAGAAGATTTAACACCACATAAAAGAAAAAAGTAATATTATTTAATTGTATTCAGTAAATGTTTAATGTTTTTATGTTTTATTCAGTTTAAAATACATGTATAATCTCAATTACATCAGTTTTCCCTAGTAAATTAATGATATTGATAATGATAAATGCTTTTGTCTACTTTTTCAGTACTGATAAAATAGTCGTAACAAAAAAAACTGTACGTGTTACAATTATTTTTGGATTCTATGCTGAATAATCTGTTGAAAATAGCTAATTTCATTTCTGTTAGACGATAAAAGTTGTAGACTAGTGTTATTTTAATCCAATGGAACTTGTGACATGAATTGCATCTCCTTTTGTCAGTGAAAGACGGTGTATGGAGCACACAACAATACGCTCTCTTTGCTGAAAACTTTTTCTCTACCTACAGACATTCAATATTTTCGCAACGCAATATTCATTAAAGGTGTCGAGTAGCTGTCGGTTATCTCCAAAACATTTGGAAAAAATGGATTTTCTGTCATATCTAGTCAAAATGAGATTTTTTAAAAAACTGCATGGTATTCGAAGCGTTTCGGCTTATTGTTTGAGGATGCAATTTAGTGAGGCATTAAGAAGGTCAGATGGACTTAAAATATTTTTAAAAAATTATTTGTGAAAAATGGAGAGAACCGCTTTTGCAGTTACGCGACAGAAATGATCAAGCCTTTTGTGAAATCGAGTTTCGAAAGCTATTGTTTTAGATATTTTCTTTTTCTGTGCCGTTAATTTATCGTGTCTTGACTGGATAAGAATCCTTCTACAGTTTTAAGCGCTTCCGTTTTTCGCAATGAATAAAAATCGGATAATGATCAAATTCTCATTTTTAAAAGTTGCAAATATTCTTATAAATCATCTATAAAAGATAAGTTTTGTATTCATGAGATTTCCAGATGACATTATGAATTTACGTTGTAAAAAGAAAACAACTGGGATATTTTTTTATGAAAAATGAGCTTTATAGATTTGAATCTATTATACTGTAAAGTAATAGTTCTATAAGAAATTTATCATTGCAATTATGAAAAATTATTCACTTTTCCTTAATTAACAGAAACACTTTTCTTTAACTGTAGATTCCGAAGCATTTAAAGTATAATTTTAACTGTAACAGTGAAAGTAGAGTAAAGATTCTGTGACAGTTAAAGTAAAGTATAACAGTTAAAGTATAATTATAAAAGATTAACTGTATAGCTTTCTTCAACTGTAGATTCTGAACAATTAAATGTGATGAAGCGAGAGCTTTTCAGCAGTTGTCAGGGATGTGAAGCATGTATCAAACTGAATGAGGAGATCACTGACATCTCTTTTCAATAGTAGTTGTGAAAAAAAATGAGATGCTATTTAAAATCCTTTTAACAATATAAGTTGAGTGGATGTCATAATGACTGTCATAATTTCATTTATTACGTCTTAAAGACAATAAATGCAATTCATTAATATGTCTAAATCATATAATAATGGATAAATTATAGCGTTAGATGTGCCTTATGAAGCCCAATTATGAGTATTTTAAGGCGGACTTCTTAATTTTGATAATAGTCAAATGACCACACCTGGCCTAACACTTCCTCTCTAAACTTCCACACCACGCCAGCAGGAGAATGTTTCAACCCAGCAAATTTAACTTTTACTAGACATGAATACACGGTGAATCTTAGGAGGTATCGAGCGCAGAGCCCTCCAAGCCTCTGCCGCAACGCCACTGCGAGATGGATTGAAACGAATAAAAAGAATATCAGCAGTAGTGTTCACTAACACAGTTGCAAGGTCTTTTAGACTTTAAGTAACTTCAGTCAGAAAATAAAAAACACATCAAAGGTTTTGTTTGTTTTGTTTTGTCTTAACTGCAATTTAATCCTTTCTGGTATTTTCAAAAAAAAAATCACAAAATGTAAATAATGAATTTGTTGAAACACCTGTGTAAAATTATTTTCACTACCTTTCTCGCGCCTGAGAACAAAGTGATTTTATTTTCCACTCTTTATTTGGGTGAAGGTTGCAGAATCGATTCTCTTGCGTTTGGGTGTGTTTTACTTCAGCTGCTGTCTACGCAAGAAATAGTTTTCACTTAGGCCCAATTCACTTCTTTGGGCTGACATGTGGCGTTCTTGATTGCATGATGCAATTACCATTCCGCCCAACGAATTATCTTAGCATAAGAAATGGGTGGTTTTGTTGGAAGTGAAGAAACTTCAAGAAAAATCTGATTGCGTCTTACGTTTTCTATTTTCTCTTCCTTTCTTTTCATAAGGAACCCACTTTTTACAATGAATTTTGCTTCCACCCGCACTATTCTGTATACGACAAAACATCTTAAGTATTAAAACCAGATAAAGAATATGAATATAAAGAAATAATAAACGTCAAAATATCAACATAAAAACAAAATATTACATTAGCTTGCAGTGCTATGAAGAATAAATTGATTTAAAGATTGAATTGACATATCATAAAGACGAGAGAAAAATATGTTACCTTTTATTGTGATACGAGGGACGTTCCGAAAGTAAGTTCCGTCATGCGTTTTCACAAGGAAGCTTTATTACAATCCAAAACATGCAATGGCATAACAAAATACAAACTTTTGGCTATTTTTCCATATATTCGTCACCGACATTTATTCATTTGTCGTACCGTGAATTCAATTTCAAGAAACCATCCTGGTAAAAATCGGAGCCCAGCTGGCGAAGGAGGTTCTTCATATCCTTCAACACCTCTTCATTGCTTTGGAAGTGATGTCCTGATAGTGCTGACTTCAATGTAGAAGAAATGGTGAAGATGGGCGCAGAAGGACCTCACGCTGATCACAAGACTGCAAGAATGGCAATAAGCCTCGAGGGGTTTTGCTCTTGGACGACAATGCAAGATCCCACAGCAAGGGACACAAAAGAACACATTCGTCGCCTGGGATGGGAGAGATTGGATCACTCGGCCTTCATCCAGGATCTTGCCCCATCAGACTTTCACCTTTTTCCTGCATTGAGGTCAGCAATATCGAGATGTCACTTCCGAAGCAATGAAGAGGTGTAGAAGGCTGTGAATAACTCCCTTCGCCAGTTTTGCACCGATTTTTATCAGGATGGCTTCATGAAATTGAATTCACGGTACGACAAATATATCAATGTCGGTGGCGAATATGTGAAAAAAATGCCAAAAGTTTGTATTTTGTTATGCCATTGTATGTTTCGGATTGTAATAAAGCTTCCTTGTGAAAAAATTTACTTTCAGAACGTCCCTCATAATTTCTTTTTATCTCCTAATTATTATCTCCCCATAGGGTATTACTTCTGTACCAGTACAGTTTTTACCTCTGCTTGCTTGTTTGGTTTGTTTTTGGCCCAAGAGCCACCAACTTCGTCAAGTATCTGGTGGAAATCAAATTCACTAAAATTAAGAAACATTTTTAAAACACTGAAGTCGTTGGAACATGTGGAATTTTATAAAAATATTTTCCCTCTCTGTACAGGTAGATGCAGGTACTGTAGCAGATATTTTTTGCATCTGTGTACTGGCGGTTACAGACTTTGTGCAAGCAAGTTTTTGCCTCTTCGTACTGGTGGGTAATTACGCTGTACTTTAAAGCCATTAGGATTTCACACACTACGCGTTATTGCTTTTCGGGGTTTCTAATCTCCCTGTAGATAGTTTTACATCCTTATGCTATTACATCATACGTGATAAATAAGTTTATTCCTATTGAGGGAAGATAGCAACAGGCATTTACATAGGCGATCTGTAGGGACCACAGATTATTATTCACTTATCCTACCACTTATCCTTCGGTGAAATAAAAAAGGAGGAGAACATTCCTGTTTCTCTGCTAAAATAGCCATCTTAAGAAGAGATCTTGTATTTCGCTTAACCGTATTTCAAAAGCTAAAAAATAAATTCAGTTTTGAAATTTATTTTAATATGAATCCGAAGAAATTAATGAGTATCGGGGTTTTTTAGTGTGTCAGCATGATTTCCGTCTTGAAACGAATTGCTGATAATGACTTATCTTTTAATATCAAAAATTGTACAATTTAATTCTCGAAACAGACTTACCATTATATAAGAAACATCGAAATTTGGCTATTAAAATTCTTTCAAAATCTTACAATATTTAACTAACCCTTAAATGCCCGATTTTTTAAAAATTAATTTAGAAATGTTTTCGGACTTCCATTTTTTGAATAAAACATGGGGAAAATACTTTTAAAAATCCTATTTTGTTTTAAATATAGTTTAAGGCTAAAAAAAATTGTTTGTCACCAATCGACAACACTGGACTTTATTTTAGGAAACAAAATTTCCTTGATAAAATTCTATAAATCAAGTGAAAACCATCAATTTATGTTTATTTTTTATCAGCACTCAGACTGATATCTATGCGTTGTAAATTTAATTAATAAAATTTTTAATATGTTTCCTATTGGAAACAACAGGCATTCAAGATTTTAGAAGACAAAATTGGGCATGTTGATTCAAGGCAACACTGGGCATTAAGGGTCGGTATTTAATTCATGTTCGCTTATTTCCCGTAGTTAAGAAAGCATTAAGGAACAATTTTCTAACCCCATGAACAGCTTAAATTTTTCTTGACCTAATCACTAGGCTTAACAATATTTTTAAAAGATCAAGGCCTCAATATCAATAATTTTACGAATTGGTTTTGAGATCTACACTAAATGCATGTAGGCCTTATGTGGAATATCAACATATTAAATTTGAAACGATAGTTAACGAATTCATCACTGCTGACGAATTAACTCTTCCTCCAGAGATATTCGCTCTCAAAGGATTTAGGGACGAGTTAAAATATTATTTATATAAGTATTCGTCTTCTGCTTGATATATTTTCAAATGACGCAGTACATAGTATTTAATAATATATAAATGAGATAAATGTCTCAAGCAATAGTTAATACGCACACCATATAGTCCAGTCAACGAAGGAAAAATAGAAAAAGAAAATGATGTAGTCTTGAAATTTGGCACAGTTGTTGGGGGTAGTGTCCTAAACGACGTACTAAAAGTCCCCACCGGTGGGGGGTGCGCGAGGATACAGGGGTTTTAAAGGGGGGCGTTTTCAGTTTTTCTTAAATATCTCGAAAACTATGTTCTCTAGCGAAAACACTCAATTTCAAGATTAAATTACATGAAATTTACTTCAAAAAAGTCCTACTTTTTTTGTAGCATCAACAGTTTAGAAGATACAGGAGGATTCAAAAGTGAATATTTCTACACTCCTTATTGTAAAGGTAAAATCAATTAAAAGTGCTGAATCAACAACAGAAATCCTCATGCCTATATAATAATTATACAAAGATAGTATTGTATGTGTAGAAGCAGGGAGGGGGCTGACAAACCTATTTGATGAATATTCGTGTTCCTTTCCTCCCCTTACATCCATTCCTCTTCAAAAATCTCCTCCTACTCGTAGTCCAGTCAACGAATTATAAATTTTAAAAAGTTGTTCTTTGAAATTTGGCACAGTTGTTGGGAAGATTATTCTAAAAAATATACTAAAAGTGGAGGGAGTGCGGAGTGGTTCAAAGGGGAGATTTCTCAGTTTTTCTTAAATTTCTCGAAAACTATGGGTTTTAGCGCAAAACACTTAATTACAAAATTAAGATACATTAAATTTCCTACAAAAATAGTCCTAAATTTTTTGGACAAGTATCAATAGTTTAGGATATAGAAGGGTATTTAAAAGTAAATATTTCTAAAATTCCTTTTTGTAATGGTAAAATTAATAAAAAGTGCTGAAGAAACAATCCTCGGAAAAACCTCATTCCTATATAATAATTATAAAAGGGTAGTATTGTATGTGTCGAGAGTATTGGTGGTGTCAGGGAGGGGTGCGACAAACCTATTTAATGAACAGTCGTACTCCCTCCTTCCCTCACGTCCGTTCCTCTCACACGATCCCTTCTACTGAGTCTTTTGGTTCTATTAAGGCATAAAATCAGTGTATTTAGATAGTATAATCTAAATCTGCATATCTCTGCCGAGTTTAAATTAAAAGCTCGCAACCAATCTGTCACCGTTCAACAGGAACAATTTCCTGCCAATGAAAGGAATAAGACCAGGCTGATTCACTTACTAACACAGAAAATTTCTTCTGAAGGGTTTGAAACGAGAGTCGCTACATGCGGATGTTTATATTGTGAGATGTGAGTTAGAGAAAGCAATTTCTCATCCCATTGTTGCTATAACAGAGCAAGACGTAGACCCAGTCGTGTTACTGATTGCTTTGGCACCACCAGAAATTGACTTTTATTTCATGAAGTCTGGCAAGAGAAAACTCGAAGCTAAATTAATTTCTACAAGAAAAGCTCCAAAAAGAACTTTCTTTTCCCCAAACCATCCTCCTTCTCCGTGCATTCAGTGACTGCGAAATAACACTAGCTATGTATAGAAAAAGCAAAGCACTATAGTTACATTGTTCAAAAATCAAATGAGCCAGATGAAAAACATTGCTGGCATCTTTTATAACCCCTCATCAACGCCAGATGCTATCTCACTAGCCTGTGAGAAGATGATTCTAGCCATATACACAGCCCTGCTAATGGACTTAATTTGAACTAGGAGGATCTGCCCCCTGCTCGCTAAAGCTCGCCAACCCTCAGGAGGATTGCGCTGCAATCCTCCGGGGTTTGCTACGTAAACCCTACTCGCTACAATGAAGACACTGGGTGCCCTAGCATAGTCGTTATAAAATCTTTATATATATATATATATATATATATATATATATATATATATATATAACACCCCTGCTTGCCCCGCTCACCAACACCCAAGAGTCACTTTGTGATTCTTTCGGAATCACTATGTGAGCCCAGCTCGCTTCTCTCGCTCGCCGTACAGTTATCCGTTTCTGCTAGCATTAGAAAATTATAAGTGCATTAATTACTAAAAGTAAATTTAAATTATTTGAAATTGCACGAATTCCTAAAATTAATTGTTCATCAGTTTCTACAGATAAAATCTTCTCGTAGCACAGATATATATGTAAATGTTAGAAAGAAATTTGAATGGTAATATTTATAATTCAAAGATGATTAAAAATCAAAATTATTTTCCTCAGTCAGAAATCAGTCATTTAAAACTTCTTGGCATACACTTTTGGCTATTTCTTCAACGGTTTATTTCAACATAACTTCATTCCACCAAAATTTTAAGTTTAAAACTGATAAGATAGCCTTCTTCCAAATCTTCAAAAAAATTTTTTTTAATTGCTTTTTCCACCAAAATTTCAAATATGCCCTCTATACCATGAAATGTAATTCAGAAAAGCTTCCCCACATGTATACATGCTTATTCCAAAAATTATTGAGTCAAGAAAGATATAGTGTTTTTCTCAGTGTAGTTATTTGTGTTTTAAATCTCAGAAAATTCTTGATCGTCTCTTGTGTAGAATGATGTAACCCATCTCGCAACCTTTTAGCTAAAAAAGGACAGTTTAAAGAAAATAGTGACGTGAAATATGTTCATATTAATTATTCAAAATTAAAACTCATGATGATAATTTACTTTTAGCCTTTTATAATTTATAAGATAGCTTTTTTCAAAAATTTCCCAAATCCTTGCTTTTTACAACAACATTTTAAACATTCCCACTTTTCATTTAAATATTACACAGAAAAGCTTCCCCACTTGTATACATGCTTATTCCAACAATTATTTAGTCAAGTAAGATATAGTGATATATCATTTTAAAACTGATTAGATAGCCTTTTTCAAAATTTTCAAACATCGTTCTTTCCTTGAAAATCTTAAACATGCACTTTTTTAAACGAAATGTTGCCTCTGCACATGTAAACACACTCCCTCCAATTATTATTAAGTGAAGGAAGGTACACTATTTTTTTCTGAATAGATGCAACTCAGAACATTTGAGCTGTCGAGAGATGTATGAACCAATTTTTCAGAAACTTTTAGCTGAAAAGGACATTCAGTATTAAGCACACATTCGTTCATTTGTCTAATCTAAACTGTATGACTCAAACTTATTTAATTCAAACGATCTAACTCAAAAAAAAATTCGTTGTTTCAGACTTCAAACCAATTCAAGAGTTCAGCTGATTCAAGCGTAAATAATCCTCCAAACTTGCAAGCTGTTGCCAAACGGCGATTATCAAATTCGACCCGATTTTGCGTCCAGATAAGAGTTTTATATATAAGGATAACTATAGATATGCAGCATTTCTCAAATCATCAACCAAGATCAAAGCTGGTATCTCCTAAACCAAAGGAGCGACGTTGCAACACTCGTTTAGCAATGCGTTTCTGTTTGTAGCACCTGCCATGGTACCTGTACTAATGGTGCCCCTCTAGAAGAAGAGGAATTTGATCAAATAGTTGAAAAATATGATGAAATTCGATTACGAACAAGAGTAAAAATGGGTTATGTATATATATATATTATGTTATGTATATAATATGTTATATATTGTAATATATAGCCGCCATTTTGAAATAAAAACTCTTTTTCTTAAAAATAACATTTTTAATCACTTATTGTAATTATGCACTTTTTCATACTGCTATATTCTAAAGTATTCATCCTACGAAAAATATTTTGGTCTATTTTTGTAGTAAATTTAATGTAACTTAATTTTGTAATTAAGAGTTTTCGCTAAAACCCTTAGTTTTCGAGATATTTAAGAAATACTGAACAATCCCCCCTTTGAACCCCCGCAATCCCTCCACCCCTAATGGCGGGGACTTTTAGTATATCGTTTAGTGCAATCTTCCCAACAACTGGGCGAAATTTCAAAACTACACCTTTTTTCAAAGTTTACAATTCGTTTTCTGGATTACGAGTAGAAGGAGACTTGTGAAGGGGATTGATGTGAGGGGAGGAAGGGAACACGACTGATCATCAAATGGGTTAGTCGCCCCCCCCCTCCTACACATACAATTCTACCCTTGCATAATTATTATATAGGCATGAGGTTTTTCTGGGGGTTGTAGATTCAGCACTTTTAATTGATTTTTCCATTATAATAATGAATTTTGAATTTTAGAAATATTCAATTTTGAAAATCCCCGTTATCTTCTAAACTATTGATGCTACAAATAAAAGTATGACTTTTTGTAGGAAATTTCATGTAGTTTAACTTTTTAATTGAGTGTTTTTCACTACAGACCATAGTTTTCGAGATATTTAAGAAAAACTGAAAACGCCCTCTTCAAACCCCCCTGTACCCCCTGCGCACCCCCACCGAAGGGACTTTTAGTATGTCGTTTAGGACACTACCCACAACAACTTTGCCAAATTTCAAAACTACACCATTTTTTTCTATTCGTCGATTCTTGGCCTTCGTTGACTTGACTAATAGCCAGGATGAAAGTGTTACGGCTATGGCGTGCTTATTGGCAATTGAATGTCGAATTATCATGTCGAAATTGACGAATTGATATGTCAAACATGTTGAATTTACATGTCTAACTAGTATTAATAAAATATGTTACTTGTAACTAAAAATTGGTTATTCAACCATTAATGCAATTAAATTGTGTCACGTTTACTTGTTGCAACAAACATGATTAAAATTTTAGATTGATCTCATGTTTAAGAGCTTCACCGTTTAACGAGCATGCATTTAAAATATATGAACAAAATTAAACAGGAAAAAAAAATCAAAGAAATTTGTTATCTAGAACAATGGTTCCCAAACAGTAGAGTGAACATTCATTGAGGGGGGTATAACTGAAGATCTAAAAAAAGAATTTAGGAGATTATTGAAATTAAAATGAGAAAAGTTATTTATTCTATTAATGTAAGAATAAGAATAACTCAAACAAAAAATGACGAAGCAAAAAGTTAAAAAGATAGTCTGACATTAGATATTTAAAATTTAAAAATTCGTTCGAAGGTGGGCGCGAGTAAAACAAGTATGGAAAGTTGATTATCTCTCACTGAAAGGTAGAGAACACTGCAAGATGCTAAACGAATTTCTGTACTTCAGCAACAAAGTTGTTTGTAATAATGACCTTGCGTTTGCCTATCCATCATATTTCAAGAGTTGCACCTTTGAAAATGTAATGTAATGTAAAAACTGCCCCGGTCCAGCCTACCCAAAAGGGTGTAAGGCCTTTCAAAGGCCGGAGGGGAAATTTTTGGAAATGTGGAAAGGATACGGATGATTTAGCGGGGACCTTCGCTAAACTTTCCTTTAATTTCAACATTAAAAGTCGCCTGAATTTTAATTTGCGCCAACATTAACATTATTCAACAAGTCTGAAAGAATCCTCTCTAGTTGGATGCAACGGCAAGCCTAATATATAATAAACATTGACATGTTCAGCGGGTTGCCGATGACAACTTGTATTCTTCCTTGAAATTGTCCACAAACCTTCAGTGTCACACACGAGTAACACACTCGATTTCACATCCATCCGGGTGAGTAATAAAAATAGCGGAATTGATTCACATCCGAAGGCCTTCGTTGATCGTAATACCCATCACCATTAGATAAATACCGCAGATGGGGAAGCAAACAACCTGTGTCGCAACCACCATCCAGAAAAAGAAGCTATTGACCCTCAGAAGCTCTTTGCCTGGCAAGGTCAGCCCTGGGTGCCCTGGCGGTGACCTCGGGAGGACCCCGCCCTGGCAAAGAACGGCGACCCTGGCGGAACCGCATCGCCAAAAAACAAAAGGCGCCTAACTATCAAAACAAACATCCCCTCCATTGCTTTTCAATGTTGCTGAAAGTGAAAGGGTCACCACGCCTCCCTCAATGGGTCAGTAGGTCACAACCACCCACATCATCGGATGAGCGGTTTAAATAGCATCACTTTCACTCTTTAACTCCTCCGTAGTACAATAAATCCGTCTTATTGTTGTTTTTCGGTGCGCGCTCCAGGGTGTGGAAGGGAAAAAAAGAAAAACAAATAGCTCTCGTTTCTATTGATTGATTGATTGATTGGGAAGAATGTGGATACGGACACTTGGCTTTTTCGTTCTGTGTATTTTGGATTTCGTTGCGCCATCAAGTGCGTCCAGTAAGTAACCCATATACCTATTAATTTCGTTGTTGTGTTG
Organism: Araneus ventricosus; assembly: GCA_013235015.1. NCBI lineage: Eukaryota > Metazoa > Arthropoda > Arachnida > Araneae > Araneidae > Araneus > Araneus ventricosus. The sequence continues at coordinate 50,934 of BGPR01010613.1, forward strand.
ATTTTGATGATATTAACCTAGTGTTCTAATAAGATTTGTGCCGAGATATATGAAGTGTTTATTTTTTAAAAATCGGGAAATTTCAGTGATGCAGGATATTGTGCTTAAATTTCTTTCTTATCGTTGATAGAATGCCCACGTGCCTTAAAACATAATGTTTATTTTAACGAACTTATAGAAAACTATGATTAAATTTCTCCTCTTATTCAGACTTCAGTGGCCATGTGCCTTCAAACAGAATGTTTATTTTATCGAAATTATAGAAAACTATGATTAGTTTCTCTTCTTGTTGTTTACAGACTTCAGTGGCCATGCGCCTTAAAACATAATGTATATTTTATCGAAATTATAGAAAAGTATGATTAAATTTCTCTTCTTATTGTTTACAGACTTCAGTGGTCATGCGCCTACAAACAGAATGTTTATTTTCTCAAAATCTTAAAGTATGCTTTAATGAAACAAATTTTTTGTAAGATTTGTTTGATATACAGCTTTTAATGCATACTTTTACAGAATAATTTTGAATGTCTGAAACATCAATTTCAAACTGATCCATACAGAGAACAAACAAACAAATTATGTGCTAATTTCTTTCTATGTCGAATGTTAAACGCCGTTAAGTGCTCAAAAGCTCTGAAGTAATTTTAAAGCTAAAATTATAACAGAAATGTTCTTTTCCAATTTTTCTGAAAGTGGTATTTAAAAAAATTCTGTTTCTATCCTTCTACCATCCATTTTATAAATTCTTTGAATATTAATGAAAATAATCATTATGCAATCTGATTCGATATGAGAAATAATTTAAGTCTCGGATAATAAAAATAATACGAATTATTATTTTAATACATTTTTATTAAT
>BGPR01010614.1:130-31757 GCA_013235015.1 Araneus ventricosus
ATTTCTCTCTCTGAGATTTGATTTATTCTTGTGTCATCTTTCATTTGGCCATCCTTTAAAGGAGCGAATCATTTTGGAAAGAAGGACTTAATTGCGAGGATTCACCGCTGTTGTTGAGAATGGATTGCGTAAAAATCACTTTTTAAAAAAGTAGACTGGTACTTGCTCAATGGAATTAATTCATTGTGGATATTTTTTCCTTTCAGATGACGAGTCGAAGGGAGAGAAAGAGTTGCTGAACAAAAGTGAGATGAATCACTACAAGCAAGATCTCCAGGACATCATAGGACTTGGAGATGGTAAGCAGTTTTTAAATGTTTTTGCTATACTGAGCTGAATAGATGTCATGGATTACTTCAGATTGTGGGATTTAAATTAAATGTCCGTGACTGTATTTTATTTTACTTATATGTAAATACAATACAGCTCATGTTTAAAACCAGCGGGAGTGGTCTCCCCTAAACTTTCTTGTACCCTCCTAACACATGTGGAAAAAAATAATCTAAAAGACAGCAAAACGAACAAGCGTCCCTAACATCAGTGGAGAAAAAAAGCTTGGGAATCGGAAGCTTGGAGGCGAAAGGCGTGGGTAGAAGCGGAAAGGATTAGCGCAAGTGAATCACGCAATAACAGCCTCGCGTCATTGTGTGATGAGAAAAGACAAATAGGCGATTTGAACACCTTTTTCTCGACCGATTGAAACGAAAATTGGGCACGGATCTACAATTAATGTTAGCAGGCCTCATACCAATTTTTGTTTATCAAAGCCGTAGGCTTTACGAGTTATAATGCTTAGAAGTATGAGATTATACAGACCGACAGACAGTCAACCCTTTGACTGATTTGGCCCAAAATTTGATACGGACCTACATTCCTGATGATAAAACTGTGTACCAAATTTTATCCATCTAGCTGTTCAAGTTTTTGAGTTATCGCGTTCACATGACCGCGGACAGACAGACAAACAGATTTCCCGGATTTGACGGATTTTGTCCAAAATTTGATAGAAACTTACAAATTATGTGTAAAGATCACATACCAAGTTTTATCCCCGTGGCTCTAATAGTTTTCGAGTTATCGTGTTCACAGACATACACATAGACAGACATAATTCCAAAATTGTGTTTTTCGGACTCGGGGAGGTCTAAAACGTGGAGATTCGTCAAAATCTCGAATTCGAATTTTTTTTACGATTATAGTACTTTCTCTTTCTATATTTCGTGTACGAGAAAGTAAAAATAATTAGATTTTATTCTTTAAAAAATTAGCTGAAATAGATGATTTTAAATGAATGTAAAGTAAAAGAGAATTCTTTTTTTTCCAACTTTTATCATACATATTAAGTGACTACATGTTTGTGATTAGTCGGCATTATCCCGATTTTGATATTTTGTCTCTCCAAGCAAAATAGTCCTGGATTGGAAAAGTGTTTCGTATTTGAATTAAATGTCTGGAATTGTCATGTTTCATATTTAATAGTCGATAGTTTATATTAAAAAAGATAAACTGAATTTAATTTTCTTAAATATTGGCTTGTGAAGAATTCTACTTTCTAACTTTTACTGTATAGAATAGGAATTAAATGTCTCGAACTGTCGTGTTTCAAATTTAATAGTCGATAGTTGATATTAAAAAAGATAAACTAAATTTATTTTTTTTAAATATTGGCTTCTGAAGAATTCTTCTTTCTAACTTTTACTACATAAAATAGGAATTAAATTTCTCGAATTGTCATGTTTCATATTTAATAGTCAATAGTTAATATTAAAAAGATAAGCTAAATTTAATTTTTTTAAATATTGGCTTCTGAAGAATTCTTCTTTCTAACTTTTACTATGTAGAATAGGGTCTTTTTAATGTGACCGATGTATATGATTCAGTCTGAAGAAAACAACAATAAAAGTAATTACACATTATTTTATTTATACTTCTTTAACTCTTCCTAGTTTATTCTTCCTTTGAAAATATCTGTCTCTGGGGTTGTTTTTAATTTATTTTTTGGATTTGGTCCAAGATTTTCATCCCCCTTTCCCTGGCCAATGTACCCTATTGCGCACTAGGGTTCTAGAGCGTCCCGAATTGAAATTCAGAAAATTTGGTCACTTTAGCTAAACCTTTCTGTAATCCATTTAGGTTACGGAGAAAATAATTTCTTCTTCAGTCCGAATTTCTCTCAAAACGTCCCCAAATGTGCATACTCACATCCACAATTTATAAAGTAATATTGTTAGAATTTCAAAACTTTATTACGTTTTAAAATTATAAAATAAAATCCTCAAATTATAGCAGTTATTGCGCTTCTCATTAACAGACAGAAGCCCGATCTAGGTGGTTATATGTTTCTTAATTTTGACTAGTGTTAATTGAATCAATCATCGTTTTGTTTACAAAGTGACTCATTGATGCTTTTCGATTTATGAGAGATATTTCGAAAATGACATCCAATGAAGTCCAAGTTGGATCATTCGAGACTGAATTGATATGACAAGTTCTTAATTAATTGATCTACTAAGATCGAATTGATCTAAGTATTTATCAAGATTCTCTTTCATTCTTATGTCTAATGTTATAGTTGAAGCTGATTTCCTAGTTCTAGATCTTACAATTTTCAAGGCCTTAATTTAATTAATAGATTTTAGAGCTAGTTTAACTGTGTATCTTCAACACAATGCTTGCCATATTTGGGCCATTGGACCGTTAAATCCAACCAAATGTCGGACCGTTTCTTTGCGTTTGAAAAAATTTCTTCGATTTGTTTTTGCGCCTACCATTTCAAACGGTAAATATCTTAGGCAACAGTGGGTGGTATTTTTGTTGAATTCATCATGCAACAATTTAGAGAGACGAAGAACTCGTATTAAGATTCATATTCTCCAAATTATGGAGTTTGCTTTCCGTTTATATGAGACGGCAAAGTATAAGAAAATAAACACCTCAAAAGGCACACTTTATGACTCGGTATGGAATTAGTGCTGTCTGCCATATTATGTTTGCTATAGGGGAGTCAAACACCTTTGCTTATTAATTAAAGTACGTATATATCCATATTTCGTTACATATTGAGAGAAATATTCATTATTAATTTGTGTTGCATTCTTTTTTTATAAATAAACAAAGTAGTTACAATTAAATTATTCCTGTTCGGAGCCTGTAGAAAAGAAATTCATTATTCGGCTATTTAATTTATGCTGCTCTTTTTCCATGGGGTAAACAAAAAGTAGTTGTGAAACTAAATTATCTTGTCCTGAGACCAGTGGTAGAAAAACCATTATTAATTTGTGTTACATTCTTTTTTTATAAATAAATAAAGTAGTCAGAATTAAATTATTCTTGTTCAGAGCCTGTAGAAAAGAAATTCATTATTAATTTACATTGCATTCTTTTTTTATAAATAAACAAAGTAGTTAGAATTAAATGTCCCTGACTGAGCTCACCAGTGAAATTCATTAATTTGTGTTGAATTTTTTATAAATAAACAAAGTAATTAGAATTAAATTGTCCCTGTCTGATTTCCGTGAAAAGAAAATTCAATATATTAATTTTACATTGCATTCCTTTTTTTTATAAGTAAACAAAGTAGTTAGAATTAACTATCCTCGACTGGTTTTGAAGAAAAGAACACACTGAAGTTGTAATTTCTTTTTTATAAATAAAGAAAGGAAGTTAGAATTAAATTATTCTGTTCCAGAGAGCTTCAGAAGAAAATAAATTCATTACACTTGTGTTGTATTCTTTTATACAAACAAAGTGAAGTTAGAATTAAATTGACCCTGTCTTGTCTGTAGAAAAGAAATCTATTATTTAATCGAAGTTAGTCTTTTACCAAACAGGAGAATCCAGGGGGGTCAACATGTCTCCCAGAGCCATGTCACAATTGTTGATACTCATTTAAAATCCTTAAAACTGTTTTTTTCTTAATTTCCCTTAAAAAAAATAATAAAATGTTTCAAATACTGCTTGGCTTGGACAGGCTCTGAAACTTTCCCAGTCATTCCTATACTTGTAGCTGACGCAGAATAGAAGACATTTTTGGCTAGTTATTTTACTGTAATTTTTATTAAATTGCTAGAAAATATTGCATTGTCTTACTCTATTAATAGTGAGTAAAGTTTGTAAAGTTAAAGAGTTTTAGTTTACTTTAGCCTTGAGGGGTTTATATTCGTCATGACGACAAAAAATTACACTCCTCAGCCCTCAGACCCGAATCCAGATCTGCCACTGTACAACAAAGTAGCTATGAATAAATTATTCTGTTCAAAGCCTGTAGGAAAGAAAACATGGTCAGAGATACAAACCATGGTAGCATTTTACAAAAAAAGAAAAATGACACAAAAAATAGGAATATCTGAACAAAGAAATGAAAGAAATATCTGGCCCAAAGCGCCATTTTTTTTTATCTGAGAATTCTATCTTAGATATATTAATTAATGTGTCGTCTGAGTGTTTATGAAAACTGCCGGTATCCATTTCACTACTCTATTATATACAATTCGTAATTAATATTCATCACGATTTCTGTTGGTTGTGTATTACTCTATAGTTCATTTAGGGATTTATTATGCTTCATTTGATGTTCCTACGATCAATAGTTTTTTTCTCTATAATGTTTTAAATGTGAATAATTTTGTTCCAGCCATATGGTGTTTTTAAAAAATGTCTGTTTTTAAATCGAATATGTTTCACGAAATGCGTGGAATATTCAGAAATAGAAATAAGTTGAGTTTACTCTAAAGATATATCTAGCAATATAAATAATACAAAAGAAGAGTTCTTGTCTATTTATTTAAATATCTGTAATTAAAATAAATAGACAAGAACTCTTCTTTTCTTTCATTTTAAGAGTTTTTTCATCATTCATTTCTCCGTGTTCTGAGCTGCATAGCGCCGATATTTAGCGTTTGTATGTCCAATAGATTTTTCTGTGCATTACTCCGAACAGGAATGCTTTAATTCTAACTTCTTTATATGAAACCAAGTTTAATTAATTTTTGCTCAAAGTGAAGCTGAAAAACTTTTTTTCGTTTTTTCACAAATTTTAACTTCTGCAGATACCTTTGCGTCAGTCCAATCTACTGGCAAGTACACATGCCGACCCCAACTCTTATATATAAATCCAGTTTAATTAATTTTGCCTGAAGCTGAAAAACAGTTTCTTTTCTCTTTTTCCCAAATTTAACTTCTGTATGATACCTTGCGTCGCCAGTTCAGTTCCATTTGGCACGACGTGACCCCATAAATCCTTATATAAAACCAAGTTTAATTAATTTTTGCTCAAAGTGAAACTGAAAAACAGTTTTTTCTGTTTTCCCCAAAATTTAACTTGTAATATTACCTCCAGTGTCGCCAGTGTATTCCATTGCACCATGACCCTAATCCTTTATATCCAAGTTTAATTAATTTTTGCTCAAAGTGAAGCTGAAAAACAGTTTTTTCTCTTTTCCCCAAAATTTAACTTCTGTACATACTCTTGCGTCGCCAGTCTGGCTCCATTGGCACTACGACCCCAATCCTTATATAACCATAAGTTTAATTTTGCCTGCCAAAGTGGTGCTGAAAAAATGTGCCTGCTTCCTTTTTCCCCAAAATTTAACTTCTGTACATACTCTTGCGTCGCCAGTCTGGCTCCATTGGCACGCCGACCCCAATCTTGAGGGAAACAATAGCTGTTCGAAAAAGAATATATGGTTTTTTTTCGCGCCTCCTCCCTCGTTCCGACAAAGAACAAAAGAGGCCTCCCCAAAATACCCCGCGTTGTTCTGAAAGCGCAGCAGAAATAGGCGGCCACAGACGTCACCAGGAAGGCTCGAAAGAAAGAAACACAAATAACGCCAAACTGTGAAAAAACCGGGGCCTGCCAGAAAGACAAAAATCGAGAGAGAGGGAAGGATGCCAAGGTGTGACAGGACTCGTCAGTCTGGAGTGTGCTGCTCGTCCAAAAGATCTAGCAGGTGGCTCTCCCCTTCTTCACTCATATTGAGCAATATATAGGATAACTTCGATGATTAGATCTTCAGCCAATGTGTGACCAGTGAAAGGACAGTGCTGTTGACAAGCCATCCATTGCTAAGTGCTGTGCTTAAGTGATGAGTGCTGGACACGTTTAATCTTTTAGAGTGATCGATATTGTGCTTGTGTACACGAATATGTCGACTTTTAGGTGGATTGACCAAACTTGTAAATTGGAAGGAAATTCATGTGATGTGTTATCCATAACAGCGGATGTTTGGCCTTTCGCGTCATTTCGGAAATTAAAGCTGGGCACACTTAATCTTCAAAGTATTGGAGAACAATTTGTGTGCTCTTTTAAGTACCACATCGCCGATCTTGGTAAAATATCTTCTTGTTCTGGAACTAATCCATTTTTTGCCAGAAAGGTTTCGTTATGAAGATGATAAATGAAAATGTTTGAAAGAAAGTTTGTTGGTTTCCTCAATTGAAAAAAGACAATTCCAAAGTAAGATTCTCTAAATCAGCCTTTTAAACTACCAAAGTATATAAGACGGCGATTTGTATAAAAAATTGTGTTCAAGTATCTCAAGAAAGCTAGAAAAGTAAAATTTTATTTATTGAACAGTTAAAATAAATATATATATTTTAAAATTCTACACCAGTGAAACTTTATAGTGCTGTCGAAGATTTTTCTGGTTACACATTTATTTTTTTGAAAGTTACCGAACTTCGGCAAATTTTCATAAAGAACTTTCTTCAACAGCAATTTTTATAAAGATATTTCTACAAAACAAATTTCCATAAGGATATTTCTACAAAAAATAATTTTCTTACAGATATTTCTTCAGAAGATTGTATAGATGCTTTGTTTTTCTTCCATTCAAAAATTGTAAGTAAATTGCAATAAAAATACCAAGTCAAAATCCTCCAGAAAAAGAAGCGGTGAGCGATTTAACATTAAACAACATTTCATTGAAACACGTGAGTGTGTGAAACATGCAGCTGGATCCAACACGTGAGATGAAGGGTGGAGAGGGCACCATGGTCCCTGGAATTTCCGGGGTGCCCCTCCCAAGGATCCCTCTGGACCCAGCATCACTTCTGCTTCTCACACAATACAGGTAATTCAATACAGGATACAATGGGATCTGCGTAGAGTAATAATGTCATTTTTCCTTTATTTCAGACGCATAAAAATTAAGATTCTGGATTGTGTTCTATTTTAAACTATGGAATCTTCAAAGTATCTGGTTAAATTTTTTTATTGATTGGGAAATTATAAATTTTCACTATTTATAAGGTTTTAAATACAACTAAGATCATGTTAATTATTGTTAATCCCTAATTATTTTTTACAATTTGATGACTGTCTTTGTTTTGGAAATGTGCACAGGCAATACAGAATACAATATGACTATAGTAATTGGTATCACTTGACATGAATGGTTTTTCCTTTATTTCAGTCGCATAAAAATTAAGATTCTAGACTATGTCTTAAACTATGGAATCTTCAAAATATCTGGGTAAATTTTGGATTGATTTCAAAATTAATTGTAAGTGTTCACTATTTATACGCTTCCACAAGATCATGTTACCTGGCTTTTTTTAATCCCTAATTATTTTTACACATTCTGATTAGGCGACTGCCTTTGTTTTAGGGAATGTGCAATACAGGCAATTTAACACAGAATACAACGTATTCATAGCATTTATACTCACGATTGGCTTAGGAACACTTTTCCTTATTCTCAGTCGGCAGATCCTAGACTGAGTTTTAAGCCATGGAACCTTCGAAGTATCTGGGTAAATTTTTTTGATTCATTGTGCAATTAATTACAAGTGTTCACTATTTATAAGGTTTTAAATAAAACTAAGATCATGTTAATTATTTTTAATCCCTAATTATTTTTACACATTCTGATTAGGCGACTGCCTGGTTTTAGAAATGTGCAATATAAGGTACCAGAACGTGGACTAGTACTGAGTATCACGATGAAATGGTTTCTTACTTTTCCAGCTCGCCAAAATTAAGATCCTAGACTGAGTTTTAAGCCATGGAACCTTCGGAAGTATCTTGGGGTAAAATTTTTCATTCATTGCAATTAATTACGCGTCTACTAATAAAGGTTTTAAAATAAACTAAGATCATATAATTATTTTTAATCCCTCAATTATTTTTATTATCTGATTAGGCGGACTGCCTTTGTTTTAGGAATGTGCATTATGTACTCTTAAATACAGAATAATAATGTGGACTATAGTATTGAGTGCATCACGACATATTTTTCCTTTTATTTCAGCTCTGGCTAAAAATTAAGATCCTAGACTGAGTTTGGGTTTCTCTGAACCCTTTCAAGTGTATCTGGGTAAATTTTTTTGATTCATTGTGCAATTAATTACAAGTGTTCACTATTTATAAGGTTTTAAATAAAACTAAGATCATAAAAGTTAATTGTTTTAATCCTAATTATTTTTTATATATTCTGATTAGTTATCAGTTTTGCTTTTAGAATACAGCAGGCAATTTAACACAGAATACAACGTGGACTATAGTATTGAGTATCACGACATGAATGGTTTTTCCTTTATTTCAGTCGCATAAAAATTAAGATCCTAGACTGAGTTTTAAGCCATGTGGAACCTTCAAAAGACTTAAAATTTTTTGATTCACAAAATGCAATTAATTACAAGTGTTCACTATTTATAAGGTTTTAAATAAAACTAAGATCATGTTAATTATTTTTAATCCCTAATTATTTTACACTTGATTAGGCGACTACTTTGTTTGTGGAATGTAACAGCAATTTAAATACAGAATACAACGTGGACTATAGTATTGAGTATCACGACATGAATGGTTTTTCCTTTATTTCAGTCGCATAAAAATTAAGATCCTAGACTGAGTTTTAAGCCATGGAACCTTCGAAGTATCTGGGTAAATTTTTTTGATTCATTGTGCAATTAATTACAAGTGTTCACTATTTATAAGGTTTTAAATAAAACTAAGATCATGTTAATTATTGTTAATCCCCTAATTATTTTTTTACACAATCTGATTAGATGTGCTGTCGATTCAATTAAAAGTCCGTAAAACACTTTTGAGATGTTAGTGGATAACTCGTCATTTATGTACCCAAATTATTGCATTTAAGTATTAATTAATTATAGTTTATATGTTTAAAAATGACATAATTCTATGCTTGAGAAGTCCGGTACCACACTTAAAGGACTAATATCTGTGCAGAAAAAAAAAATAATATTTTGTTATGAGTAGCGCTTTGACGGCCAAATATAAATGTAGGCAACTGGCCATAGGCCTGCAACTTTTAGCCTCGAGATTATTTTTTTAAAATTATTTCAGATTTCATTTGATTTGCAGATGTGTACTGGACTAAGGAATGGCAAAGTAATGCTTTACATTTCTAGAACGTATATCTGGGATTTCTTCATAAGCTAAAATTCAATATCAGACCGCTGCCACAAAGATAAATAGTCCTGACAATCTTTCTGATATAAATTGTATTAAAAACTTTAGAAGTAAACTATTTATATTGTAAATTAAAATTAGAAATACGTTTATACTTACAACGTTGGTTTCAGATTTCTTTCATGTTTTCAAATTGTTAGCAAATATGTGACAAGATACAACTCCAGATGCTTTGTATCACAAATTGTTAAAAATCCACAATTTTTTTAACGCTTATTTTATATCACCTAAATGAAATATCAAGCTCTACATTTCTGAATGTTGCCTTGGTATTTTCTGTATTTAAATTGTTGCAGACTAACGTCACAAGATAACACCTGACAATTTGAGAGTTATAAATTGTAAGAAAAACTTTAAAGTTATTTTAACCATTTTATATCAAATTAAAATGAAATATCGTTTATATTTCTGCTAACGCTATTCTTGGGATTTCTTTCGTGTTTTCAAATTGCTAGTGTGGACATAAGTGATAAATAGTCCTGACAAAGTTTTAGAATCACAAATTGCGTTAAAAACTATTTTAACCATTTTATACTAAATTTAAAATAAAATATCGTTACATTTCAGAATGTTGTCTTGGTATTTCTTTTCGTATTTCAATTGTTATAGATCACGTGTCACAAGATAATAGCGTCCCATTAAATGAGATGATAAACAGTGTTAAAAAACTTTGTAATTTTTAACCATTATTTTATATCAAATTAAAATGGAAATATCACATTTCTCTGCAAATTATTTTGGGATTTCTTTCTGTTTCAAATTGCTAGTGATCATGTGACAAGCATAACAAGTACACAAATTTCATTATAACAGGTTAAAAACTTTAGAGCTATTTCAACTTATTTTGATTTAAAATTAAAATGAATATCGTTTGACAGTTTCCGAACGTTATTCTGAGATTTCTACTGTTGTTTTCAATTGTTAAAAATATCAATATATCACAAGTGATTGGAAGTCCCATACAAATTTTATAATATCACAAATTGTGTTAAAACCTTGTAATTTTTTTTTAAACTATTTTATTTCAAATTAAAATGAAATACACAATGTTTTGTATCAGAGCGTTATTCTTGGGATTTCTTTCATGTTTTCAAATTCGTTAGGCAGATCTACTTTATTGTTAAGATAACAAACCTGAGCAAATTTTGAAATATAAATTATTAAAAACTTTTGTAATTTTTAACCATTTGTATTTCAAATTAAATGAAATATCGTTTACTACTCTGAACGTTATTCTTGAGATTTCTTGTCATGTTTAAATTGCTATCAGATCAATGTGTCACAAAGATAATAGTCCTTGACAGATTTTGTATCGCCAAATTGTGTTAAAAAACTTTTTATTTTTTTTAACCACGCCTCTGTTCAAAATGAAATATCGCTTCATTTCCAGAACGTTATTCTGGATTTCTTTCTGTATTTTCAGTTTTGCTTATAGATCAATAAAATGGGCCAAGATAATAGTCCTGACAAATTAGAGACATAAATTGTGTTAAAAAATCCTCAATTTTTTTTAACTAATTTATAATGGGAAACGAAATATCGTTTATTTCAGAACGCTATTCTTGGATTTCATGTTTTCTACTCTCGTTTGTGATCAATGTATCACAAGATAATAGTCCTTTAATAGATTTTTATAATGCCAAATTGTGTTAAAAACTTTGTAATTTTAAACCATATTATTTCCAAATTACTTTTAAATTTTAATCTTTATAATTTCGCACTAAAACGAATTTTTTTGAGAATGACACGCAAAAAAATCCCCTCTTTGTTATTGCAGTTTGTCGTGCACATTGTTACTGTTCAAAATGTTGGGAAAGTTTGGAGACAAAATTATTCATAAATTGACGTCATTCTTAAATTAAAAATGTGCAGGTACAACCTGTCATCTGGACCACAGTTTAAAATTAGTATGTCCAGTCCAAATTTCCCTCGTGTTGCCTCCAAACGGGACGTTAATACAGTAAACGTTGCAACGAGATATCCGATGGGGTATAAATCTCTACAACAATTAAATTTTGTGCCCTTGTGAATTTGTATTAGGAATGTTAATCTCCTCAATATAACGATATTCTAAACAGCAATAAACCCCTCAACAAATTATTATTTCTAAAACCTCATCAATTCACTTTCTTCCTCTTGTAGCAATATTTCACTGAACAGATGCTGATGGTAGATTCATCGGATTCTTTATTGACATCCCAGGAAGCCTTCTTAATTCAGTTCCATCCCTAAGGCATTTTTTCGCTTCTTTCATACAATAAAATGATAATTTACGTGCATTAGATTCTACGTAAACCTTATAGTTTTGACTTAATAAAGCAACCAGCGGAAATTTAACTTTCTCGTATACTTCAAACAGGTGCTGTTTCCTTCCCTCTGCGTGGCTAAAAAAAAAATTGAACCTACTGTTAATCCAGAACTAATGGCCTATCAGAAGGCTTTCTTTCTATTATAGTGGATTGTAAAATATCTAGGTAAATAATAAAATTCAAAGAGATGTAAATGATTTTCCACGCTCTGCTTTGCCCAAGGACAAATTGACTTGTTCTTGCATGCAAGAGCGTGGAGACATGGACTTTTCTAAAAGTAAATTATACAGGACTGACAACAGTCAACCCTTCGACGGATTTGTCCAAATTTTGATACGGGTTCATATTCATGATGATAAAATCACAAAAATTAAATTTTATTTTATCAGTTTATTCAAGTTTTTGAGCAGCGTTCATAGGACAAAGGGACAGACAGAGATACACTTCCATAAACGGATTTTGTCCAAATTGATAGAAACCTGCAAATTATGTAACAAGTTCACATAACAAATTTCATCCCTCCCTAATAGTCTTTGTTATCGTGTCTTCACAGACAATACATATTACAGACACAGACAGACATAATTCCCAAACAGTTTTTCTGACCCCAGGGAGGTCTAAAATGGAGATTCACCGTACTCCTTCGAGTTCGAAATTTTGACGATTACAATATTTTCTTTTACTTGCCATGAGAAAGTAAAATGTATAAGCAACGAAAATACTGGATTTTTTCGATAAATAAGTTTCAGAACTATTTTATTGTATAGAGGAATTCTCAAATTTTGTGTGCTTTAAATAATCATTAACACTTCTTGGTGATGCTGCAAAATGGTTAAAAGGCTGTATTTCTGTGTCCACATTAAAACAAACCAAAATTTAAACTTTATAATTATATTCGCCTCGATATACTACATCTCTAGGCCTGTCTTTATTTATCCCTCAAAGTATTGTTGTAATGAGGTAATATATATAGTCAAAACCAACTAACCATAACTGCCACATACCACTATGGAAATGACAAAAACTAAGCTGTTCTTCCAGAAATGGGAAAATTAGGATATTTGAAGAAATCATTCTTCCATGTGTTTTTTATTAGAAACAAGCATAATAACTACTGCGGATGTTTTTTTTTATGCAAAGTATATTGTTGTATTTAAAGCCACATTAAAACAACAAATTCTTACCTCTTATCGATATATCGCCTTCTCGATATAATCAATACATCCCTCTATACAATATCTTTTTTGGTCCTCAAAAGTATTGTAAATGAGGTATTACTGTATAGTCAAACTAACTCAACTATAACTACATCACATATGCTCTGGTGGGAATGACGAAACTAAGTTGTTCAGCCATCTGCAGGAAATAGAAGAAAACTAAGACTAAAACTAAGTTCAGAAATGGGGAAAATTATGATATTTAAAAGAAATCTTTTCTTCCCATATGTTTTTTTATTAGGAAAACAACAATAATTACACATAATCTGTAATGCTTTTTTTATGCAAAATGTTTGTTGCTATTGTGTCCTAAAACAAATCCAAATTTTTTCCTTCTTATATCAAAGAATTATATCACCCCTCGATATAAGCAAAAACTTTTCCTCTATAGTAATATCTTTCATTTGTCCCCAGTATTGCACCGACGAGGTTACTGTTACCAAACTAACCAATCCATAACTGTCATTAATTGTACGCCATCTGCAGTGGAATGACGAAAGAAACTCGTTCCAGCCTATCTGATGGGGAATGACGAAAACTAGCTTCTTCAGCCATCTGGCGGAATGACGAAAACTGCTTTCGTTCAGCCATCTGATGGGAATGACGAAAACTAAGCTTTTCAACTAACTGGCGGAATGACGAAAAACTAAGCTTTCAACCAACTGGCGACGAAAACGTAAGCTTTTCAGCCACATCTGACGGGAAGCACGAAAAACTGCTTCTTCAGCCATCTGATGGAAATGACGAAAACTAAGCTTTTCAGCCATCTGGCGGAATGACGAAAATTAAGCTTTTCAAACTAATCGGGAATGACGAAAACTCAAGGTTTTCAGCGCCATCTGGCTGGAATGACGAAAACTAAGCTGTTCAGAAATGGAAAATTAGATATTTAAAGAAATCATTCTTCTTCCCATGTGTTTTTTTAATAGGAAAAACAATAATAATTAACACTCTGGTAATGCCTTTTGCAAAATACATTGTTGTAATGTGTCACATTAAAAACAAACCAAATTTAAATTTTTAATCGTAATTATATCGCCCCTATAGACAATACATCCCTCTAGAGCAACATTCCTTATTTGTCCCCAAAGCATTGTTGTAACGAGGTGCACTTTGTATTAAACCAAACTAACTATAACTGCTAATATGTCACCTGGTGGAATGATGAAAACTAAGCTTGTTCAGCCATCGACGGAATGACGAAAAATCTGCTTTTTTCAGCATCTGGCGGGAGACAAAACTGCTTTTCTAGCCTCTGGCGGGAATGACGAAAATCCTAAGCTGTTCAGCCATCGCGGCGGAATGACGAAAACTGTTTCTTTTCAGCCATCTGCGGGAATGACGAAAAAAAACTAAGCTTTTCGCCAACTGACGGAATGAGAAAACTAAGCTCGTTCAGCCATCTGATGGAATGACATGAAAACTAAGCTTTTCAACCAACTGGAAATGACGAAACTAAGCTTTCAGCTCATCTGACGGGAAATGACGAAAAAACTAAGCTTGTCTAGCCATCTGATGTGGGAAATGACGCGAAAACTGTTTTTCAGCCATCATGGGGAATGAGAAAATTGCTTTTCAACACAACTGGTGGAAATGACTGAAAACTAAGGTTTTCAACATCTCGGGAATGACGAAAACTGAGCTGTTCAGAAATGGAAAAATTAGGATATTTAAAGAAATCATTCTTCCCATGTGTTTTTATTAGAAAACAATAATAATTAACACTCTGGTAATGCCTTTTTGTTAAATGGATTGTTGTAATGTGTCCACATTAAAACAACCAAAATTTAAATTTTTATATCGTAATTATATTTCGATATAACAATACATCCTCTAGCAATATTCTTATTTGTCCCAAAGTATTGTTGTAACGAGGCATTACTGTATAATACAACTAACTATAACCGTCATTAATAGTCACCTTGGTGGGAATGACGAAAACTAATTGTTCAGCCATCTGATGGGAATGACGAAAACTAAGCTTTTCAGCATCTTGGAATGAAAACAAGCTTTAGCATCATGGGAATGAACTTTGCTAGCCATCTGCGGAATGAGGAAAACTAGTTTTCAAACCATCGGTGGAATACGAAAATCGCTTTTCAGCCATACTGGCGGAATGACGAAAAAACTAGCTTTGCATGGGTCGAAAACAAGCTCAACTGGCGGAGACGAAAATTGTCTTTCAGCCATCTGGCGGAAATCGAGAAACTAAGCTTACTTCAGAAATGGAAAAATAGGATATTTAAAGAAATCATTCCATGTGTTTTTTTTAGGAAAACAATACTAACACTCTAGTCGCCCTTTTGCAAAAATGTATATTGTTGTAATGTGTCCACGTTAAAAAAACAACCAAAATTTAAATTCTTTATCATTACTTATATCGCCTCGATATAACAATACATCCCTCTAGAGTAATATCTTTAATTTGTCTCTCAAAGTATTGTTGTAATGAGGTATTACTCATAATCAAACTAACTAACTATAACTTCTTACATCATGTCACCTGGGGAATGACG
Organism: Araneus ventricosus; assembly: GCA_013235015.1. Taxonomy (NCBI): domain Eukaryota; kingdom Metazoa; phylum Arthropoda; class Arachnida; order Araneae; family Araneidae; genus Araneus; species Araneus ventricosus. The sequence goes on from BGPR01010614.1 coordinate 15,609, forward strand.
AAAACTAAGCTTTGTTCAGCCATCTGATGGGAATGACGAAATGCTTTTCAGCCATCTGGGGAATGACAAAACTAAGCTTTTCAGCCATCTGGGGAATGATGAAAAACTAATTTCAGCTCTGTCGGGAATGACGAAAAACTAAAGCTTTTCAGCCATCTGGCGGGAATGACGAAAACTTAAGCTTTCGCTCATCTGGCGAAATGACGAAAAACTGTCTTCTCACAAAACTGGCGGAATGACGAAAAATTTGCTTTCAGCCATCTGGCGGAATACGAAAAACTGGCTGTTCAGAAAAAAATAGATATTTAAAGTCACATTCTTCCCATGTTTTTTATTAGGGAAAAACAATATATAAACTCTGGTGATGTTCCTTTTGCAACATAAATTGTTGAATGTGTCCACGTTAAAAAACCAAAATTCTAAATTTTTTAATCTTAATTATATCGCCTCGATATACTAATACATCCCTCTAGTAGCATATCTCATTATTTAATCCAAAGATTGTTGCAACGAGGCATTATTTCAATAAACTAAAATCTAACTATAACTGTCTATATGTCACCTGGTGGAAATGACGAAAAACTGAGTGTTCACCTATCCTGGGGGAAATGCAGAAACTGCCGTTCAACCATCTGGTGGAATGAGGAAAACTAAGTTGATCGCCACCTCATGGGATTGATCGAAAATAACGTTAACGAACCATCTGCGGGAATGATGAAAACTGCTTTTTTCAGCCTCTGGTGGGAATGACGAAAACTAGCTTTTCAGCCATCTGACGGGATATCGAAACTAAGCTGTCACCAGCCATCTCGAGGTGGAATGACGAAACAAGCTTTTCAACCAATATGGGGAATTGACGAAAAACTCAGCTCTTTCAAACCAACTGGGAATGACGAAAACTAGCTTTTCAGCACTGACGGGAAATTAAAACTGTTGTTCAGCCATCTGATGGAAGCATCGAAACATTGTTTTCAGCCATCTATGGAATGACGAAAATTAAGCTTTCAAACCAATCCTGGGAATGACGAAATACAAGGGTTGTTCAATCGCATGGAATGACGAAAACAAGCTAATTCAGAAATGGAAAATGTGGATATTTAAAGAAATCATTCCTTCCCATGTGTTTTTTTTATTAGGAAAACAAAATCCCAATTACACTCTGGTAATGCCTTTGTAAAATGTATATTGCAATGTCCACATTAAAACAACGATATTTAAATTTTTTATATCGTAATTATATCTTGACCTCAACATCATCCCTAGAGCAATATCTTAGTTTGTCCCCAAAGTATTGTTGTAACGAGGTCTTCTATCAATCAAACTAAACATGCTAAACTTCGTCATTAATATGTCACTGGTAGGAACATGACGAAATCCATGTATCAGCCATCTGATGGGAAAATGACTGAAACTAGTTTTCAGCCATCTGGCGGGAAATGACAAAACTGCTTTTCACCATCTGGCGGGAATGACGAAAACTAAGCTGTTCGCCATCCGGCGGGAATGACGAAAACAAGCTTTCAGCCACTGTGGCAGACGAAAAATCTGCAAGCTTCAACTGGCGGGGAATGACGAAAAAAACTGCTTTTTCAGCCAACTGTGGGAATGACGAAAAAATCTTTTTCAGCCATCTGGATGGAAATGAAAACTAAGCTTGTTCAGAAATGGAAAAAATTAGGATATTTAAAGAAATCATTCTTCCCATGTGTTTTTTTATTAGAAAAACAATAATCACTCTAATAATTTGGTAATCTTGCAAAATGTATATTGTTGTAATGTACAATGTTAAAACAACCAAAAATTTAAATTCTTATATCTTACATTATACTGCCTCGATATAACAATATCATCCCTCATACAAATCTTTATTTGCTCCCGCGATTGTTGTAACGATGAAGCTACGGTATAATCAAACTAAACTTAACCATTAACTGCATTCCACATAGTCACCATTGGGAATGACGAAAACTAGCTGTTCGAGATCTTTATGGAAGACTTGACAAACTAAGCTATTCTGGCACTATGAATGACAAAATCCTTTTCAGCCATCTATGGAATCGGTGAAAACTAAGCTGTTCAGCCATCTGAGGGAATGACGAAACTAAGATTTTCAGCATCGTGGGAATGACGAAAAACTAGCTTTTCTAGCATCTTCGGGAAGCACGAAAATCAGTTTTTCAGCCAACCTGGCGAAGGAAAATTAGCTTTCAGCCATCTATGGGAATGTGAAAAACTAAGCTTGTCAGAAATGGAAAATTAGGATTGTTAGAAATCATTCTTTCCCAGGTGTTTTTATTAGGAAAACAATAATAATTAATAAGCGTAATGCTTTTTGCGTAAAATGTAAATTAAGCTGTAATGTGTCCACGTTAAAACAAACAAAATTTAAATTTTTATATCTTAATTATATGCCTCGATATATCAATACATCCCTCAGGAGTTCACATCTTTATTTGGTCCCCAAAGTATTGTTGTACGAGGTATTACTGCTATACAAACTAAACCAACTATACGTCATTAATATGTCACCTGCAGGGAATGACGAAACTAAGCTGTTCAGCCATCTGGCGGGAAATGATGAAAACTCGCTGTCTCAACATCTGCAAAATGATGAAAACTAAGTTGTTCAGCCACCTGGCGGATTGACGAAAACTAAGCTGTTCTAAACCATGACCAATGCATGAAAACTAAGCTTTTCAGCCTCCGGAATGACAAAAATCCAAGCTTTTCAGCCATCTGGCGGGAATGACAAAAAATTAGCTTCAGCCAACTGGCGGGTAAGACGAAACTAAGTTCTTTAGCCATCTTGGCGGAATTGTACAAATTAAGCTTTTCTAAATGAACTGGCGTGGTCGACGAAAACTAAGTTTCACATCTGGCACTGACAAGACAAAATTAGCTTTTCACCCAACTGTGGAATGACGAAAACAAGCTCTGTTCCCATCTGGGTGGAAGCATGAAAAAAATTAGCTTTTCAGCCCCTGGCGTGACGAAAATTTAGCTCAGCCATCTGGCAGGAATGACGAAAAAAGTTTTCACCCAACTGGCGGAATGGGATGCAAAACTCAAGCTTTTCAACCATCTGGCGGAATGACGAAAATTCAGCTTCTTTCAGCCAACTGGCGGGGAAATGACGAAAACTGCCTTTTCAGCCATCGGCAGGAATGATGAATGGTACTGTTTCACCCAACTGGCGGGAATGACGAAAACAAGTCTTTCAGCCATCTGATGGGAAACGTGACGTTAAAGTTTTCAGACATCTGGCGGGAATGACGAAAACTAAGCTGTTTAGAAATGGGAAAAATTAGGATATTTAAAGAAATCATTCTTCCCATGTGTTTTTTTATTAGGAAAACAATAATAATTAACACTCTGGTAATGCTTTTTTTGCAAAATGTATATTGTTGTAATGTGTCCACGTTAAAACAACCAAAATTTAAATTTTTTATATCGTAATTATATCGCCCCTCGATATAACAATTCATTCCTCTATAGCAATATCTTTATTTGGTCCCCAAAGTATTGTTGTAACGAGGTATTACTGTATAATCAAACAAAACTAACTATAACTGTCATTAATATACCATCTGGTGGGAATGACGAAAACTAAGCTGTTCAGCCATTTGGCGGGAATGACGAAAACTAAGCTGTTCAACCATCTGGCGGGAATGATGAAAACTAAGTTGTTCAGCCATCTGGCGGGAATGATATAAACTAAGCTGTCCAGAAATAGAAAAAATTGGGGATATTTAAAGAAACCATTCTTCCTATGTGTTTTTTTTATTAGGAATAAAATTTTAAATGGAAAGAAAAGGATGACCTCATATCTACAAGGAACAATACATATTCGTCTTACAGAAGTAAAAACCAAAAATAAACTCAAAAGAAAGTTTACTTTTTCTTCATGTAACAGTTTATCTGAAATACAGATTTTTCGCCTGATACGATATTCAATTTTATCAATTTCAGGTCATGAAATAGCAGAAATGCTTTTTCGTGATAAACTTTCGAATCATGAGTGCCCTTCAACTTTTCAGAACCATTATTATCGTGCGAAGAAATGGAATTCTTAAACTGAACTCACTTTTATTTTGCTAGTCATCTCGTTTTAAATTAATAGCAATTAATTGAAATTTCACTTTCCCCCCTTAAAAGTTTTGTTTGTGAACAGAGTTGTAATTTGAAATTGAGATTATTATGAAAATGATTTTTTTGGGCTACATTTGGGTTCAAAGTTGTTTTTTAAATTATTATTTTCATTAAATTCGAAATAAATCAATAATTTTTTCAACGAAATTACTTTTCATTAATTTTACATTTAATCAAAAACCACATTTATATTACATTACTAATATAATAGGCAAGATATCTCGGTAGCGCTCTGACGTCACCAACAATAAAACTCGCGCCATAGCACTACGAGAACAAATAGACAAAATTATTTCATTGTTAGAGAACTTAAATTTCAGTCATTTTAAATTTAGAAGAGTAATTGTCGTTCTAATTTCAAATTTAATAGCTCTAAAATAGTGAAATAAAATTTTCTATTGATTGGTATAAAATGTATCTCGCTATGATCCATAGTTCCCGAGAAATTTTAAATTATATTAATACTATATTTTAAATTAATTTTCGTTTTTTAATAGAAAGTAGTAAATTACGTCAGTGGTATATCATGCACGTGATATAATTTGGACGCCTAGATGCACAATGGATATCACGGATGGATACCATGATGGATTTTTTGGATTCCACGATGATTTTTTGAATAAAGAAATATGTAAATCAAAAAAAAAATATTTCCTGTCATAAAACATATGTTTATTTTAATTGTTTTCAATCGATGTTAAACATTTCTGTCGCATATATATCTATTTAATCACGTCAAATTTGACGGGAAATCCCTCGAATGAAGAGGCAATTTGCACCTGTCATACCATGACGGGTGATTTTCTAGTTTAATATAAAAGCCATCAAAACGTCATTTCTGCGCACAAAAATGACTCTTTGACGGCTATTTTAAGCAACCATGATGAGTAACAACACTTGGGACTTTCATACATAGCATTAATTTTAATAAAACCCAAGCATTAAAGATTTTGCTTTGAGGTCCCAACATGGATTTCTATGATGAATCTTAAAAATCATCAAATCCATATGCAGAACATGGTGTTCAACTTCATTCCCGAACGAAGTGCTCACCAAACTGCAAGTCGGTACATGTTATTCCGAAATTTATTTCTGCCAATTTCAGTTTTATAAATGTGATACCATATTTTTACTTTCTCGTATACAAAGAGAAAGTATTGTCATCGTCAAAAAATTCCAACTCGAGATTTTAACGAATCTCCCTGTTTAGACCTCCCTGAGTCCGAAGAACATAATTTCGGAATTATGTCTGCCTGTGTGTCTGTTTGTCTGTAAACAAGATGACTCGAAAACTATTAGAGCTACGGGGATGAAATTTGGTATGTGATCTTTACACATAATTTGTAAATTTCTATCAAATTTTGGACAAAATCCGTCTGTCTGTCTGTCCGTGGTCATGTGAACACTATAACTCAAAAACGTGAATAGCTAGATGGATAATATTTGGTACACAGTTTTATCATCATGATTGTAGGGCCGTATCAATATTTGGACCAAATGATGGTCTGTCGAACTGTATAATCGCATGCTTGTAAAAATTATATCTCCTAAACTCTTTGACTTAGATAAATAAAAATTGGTATGACGGTTGCTAACATTAATTATAGATCTGTGCCCAAATTTCGTTTCAATCGGTTGAAAAAAAGACGTTCAAATTGTATATTCAATTTATTTACTTGCGTACTGGTAGCAATCTCTGTGCACGCGGAAAGATTACGTCACTTTGTCCTTGAGCCGGCAAGAGTGGAAGTGTGTGATACATACGTTTTATTCGGTACGCATCTCTTTGAATTCGATTCTTTACCTAAATATTTTACAATCACTATAATCTACAATGAAAAACCTTCTGATAGCCATTGGATTCTGGGTTACAGTAGGTTCGAATTTTTTTATCCACGCGCGGGGAGGGAAAACAGCACCTTTTTGGGGAAGTATACGAGAAAGTTTAGGGAAACTTTGACTTGCCGTCAGCAAGATCGTCACATCAACATTCACTTAACTTTCTGTTAGTAAAACTAGTAGTAAATGTCATATGCTAGTTATTCAATTTGTTTGAAAAACAGGTAATTTCATATTTGACTTTGGAATTAAAAAATTTGGCCTACTGAAAGATAAAGTGGCTTTTTACTTTCTCGTATACGAAGTATATAAAGAGAAAGTATTGCAATCGTCAAAAAATTCGAACTCGAGATTTTGACGAATCTCCACGTTTTAGACCTCCCCGAGTCCAGAAAACACAATTTTGGAATTATGTCTCTCTGTGAACACGACAATTCGAAAACTATTAGAGCTACGGGGATGAAATTTGGTATGTGGTCTTTACACATAATGTGTAGGTTTCTATCAAATTTTGGACAAAATCCGTCTACGGGAAGTCTGCCTGTTTGTATGCCCGCGGTCAGGTGAACACTTTATCTCAAAAACTTGAATAGCTAGATGGCTAAAATTTGGTTCACGGTTTTATCGTCATGAATGTAGGTCCGATAAAATTTTGGGTCGAATCCATCAAAGGGTTGGCTGTCTGTCGGTCTGTATAATTTACTTTTGAAAAGAATCCGTCATTTCCACGCGCATGCGTACTGCGAGCAATCTTCTGCGCACGCGAAGGCTATGGAGCGAATTACGTCAGTTTGTCCTTGAGCCGGAAAGAGCGGAAAATCGGTACGCATCTCTTTGAATTTGGTTCTTTACCTAGATATTTTTCAATCACTATAATGAAAAATTTTCTGATAGTCATAGGATTCTGGGTAACAGTAGGTTCGAATTTTTTTATCCACGCGGGGGGAAGGGGAAACAGCACCTTTCTGGCTAACTATACGAGAAAGTTTAGGGGAGACCACTCCCGCTGGTTAAAAATGTATTCTCTTCATAAATATTATCTTGCAGCACTCCTCGTTTCCCCTTCTCACGACACGCCACTGGGAAATAGATAAATTTGCTGAAATTAAAGCAAGGAAAATGCAATTAAATCAATTGTGTTTTTCTTTTATACTTATACTAGAAAATCACCCGTCTTGGTATGACAGGTGCAAATTGCCTCTTCATTCGAGAGATTTCCCGTCAAATCTGGCGTGTTTAAATAGATATATATGTCAGAGAAATGTTTAACATTGATTGAAAACAAATAAAATAAACATATGTTTTATGACAGGAAATATTTGTTTACTTACATATTATTTACATATTTCTTTATTCAAAAACCCTTTTAGTAAACAACATTCAGTGTGAAGCATTTTTCGTTGTTTAACAATTTTCCTTGTGCTTCAGATGTCTTTGTGTAAATTTTAACGTTGTCAAAAAATATTGTCAAATTATATCATCACGATTGCACTACATAATGAGATGCATCGTGGCGTCCAAACTATATCACGCGCACGATATACCACTGACGTAATTTACTACTTTCTATTTAAAAACGGAAATTAATTTGAAATATATGATTAATATAATTTAAAATTTCTCGGGAACTATTGATCATAGCGAGATAAATTTTATATCAATGGATAGCAAATTCCATTTCACTATTTTAGAGCTATTTTTGAAATTAGAACGACAATTACTTTTTTAAATTTAAAATGACTGAAATGTAGGTTCTCTAACAATGAAATAATGCTGTTTAATATCTCTCAGTGCTATGGCGCGAGTTTTATTGTTGGTGACGTCAGAGCGTTACCGAGAGGTCAGGGCTATTATATTAGTAATTATTGTGTATAAAGGTCAAATATTACCATTTAGATAAGAATAAACGCTGTGTATCTTTTTTCTTGCATTAAAAACTAAAAATTTTATTTGTTTATTTAGCTTTTTATTTATTGGTGACTCCACACCATATTTGTTCCCGGGTTTAAAAATTCAAAGGACGGCGCTCGCAGAAAGTAATAAATCCGGAATTCTGGCTATATCCGGACAACAAACACCCCGGATAATAGTACGGAATTTAAAGAATTGCATTAATTTCTAATGGAGATAGAAGAAAGAGAAATTTGCATGCGAATAATCCATTGACGCCTTCTGCAGCAATCGTTAGGAGCTTTTTGCAGAGACCTGCACAAATAAACAAGTCGGAGAGAAAGACAGAAGGGGGGGGAGAGGAGTGTGGGGGCGGCAGGGTGATAAGTGGTGTTGAGGAGTTTACGGGACGGAAGGAGGGTAGAGTGACGAAATCCATCTCCGGGTTGTTTACGCGGGCAGAGTCCAGAGGTTAGCTCACAAATCGTTTGGCAAGAATGGAGGAAGCAGCCAACGACTCCAGGCCGAAGCAGACCGGTTACGATCTGGGATGTAAGACCCTTCTTTTTGGCTTTTCTTTCTTTTTTTTATTTCCTGGGGTGGGGTGGGTGGAGTACACGATACTCCAGATGTCTATTTTCATTAGGTTTGGCAGGTGTTTTGTGAAAAGAGTTAGTTGTTCTTGCCTTCGAACTATGAATGATGATTTGCATATGAAGAGATGGAATTATTTAAAGATTTTCTTATTTAGCGGTTATGAATTGAAAGCTATATTTGCAACTCATTTTATTAGTATATTTTATTATTAGTTAGCTTCATTTCAGCTTGAGGATTTATTCTTAAAATGCATAAATAAAAAAAAATGAATTATAACATTTAACTTGATGTTTTAATTTTTTTTTAAAAAAATTCATAATAGTATTCGATGAAGAAATTTACACAGCAATTATGCCCGACGTTGCTCGGGATTAAAATACTTTCATTTCTAATATTTTTGATATAAAAAACTACTTTTGTATAGAAAATTACAATATCCAAAATTCTTTTATCGTCTGAAATATTTTTTAATTAAAATGAGAATATCAATTGAAACAGACGATTTTTAAAAACCGCCGATACCTAATTTTCTCCATAAGTTATTAGTATTTGTTGCATAGGTACTTCAAATTTTGTTCACAAATCTTGCAGTATAAGAAAGATTTTAACGGATGTTTTGTGACAATTACATAGTGAATTTTTTATTGAGAAAAAGCGTTAGAATAAATATGAATAAAGAAATAATAAAATTCGTCTTCATTCAAAATTCTTATAATGTGATCTAGCAACAGTTCTTATGTATTCTTGTTCTTCACCAATAAAAAAAGTGTTCTAAATTCTAAATTTTATACACAATTTAATTTTTGAAAAATTATTAAAATGAGGGCAACGAATTGAACGGAAATGAAAGTTGTGTTATGAAAGCTAAATTTTTAAACTTTTATTATATGTAAAAATAGTTTTTGTGACATAATACATATTTTCGAAACATATCACGGAAAATGCCAAAATCTTGTTTAATTTCCAATTAACTGATATTTTAATAAGATTTGGGGCTGTTAAAAGTTGACGGTTGAATCTCTTCTTATATAAAATATATTTATAAAAATAAGCAAAAATTTCAGAAATAAAGGTAAATTAGTTCAAAGTCTAACCGTCGCCTAGCAACGGAGTAGCTATAAATTTGCGTTATTTCAAAATCGTCTGCACGTAATTAACGATTATTAAACTTTAAAAAATTAGTATTAGTTGAAGGGAAAATGACACAGATATAAAATTGGTATCTTTGAAAAGGTAATATTTTGAACTTTAAGATGGTAAAAAATACTTTTTGTCAGACAATTTGCTCCAAAGTTACGGCGGAAAAAATTTTCGGTTAATTTCTAATTAACTGACTATTTAATTAACTTTTGGACTTAGAAAGTTCATAAGTGTCTTCCCCTTGTCTTAAATAATGAGTGTGCAAAATGTGGTTGAAAACAGTCCATTGGTTTAGGAGGAGATGTGGAACACAGCCACATACACACATACATAGCCAAAATGACTTTTATTTATATTAAGATTATTATATTAAGATTAAGAGAAGTGCTAAAATTTATTGCCCCCTTTTCATTGCTTTAATAAAATTTCACTTCTAAAATTGCTCAAATTTCAAGTTCTGTTTTCATTGCTTAAATGGTGTAGTCGCAAAATTATCAGTGCCGGAACGTTCTAAAAGCAGTGCCTGAATTCTCTAACCTGAATGACAAAAATTGCGCCAGTTTAAGGACGTTTCCACAATTTTTTCTTATTGCAGTGCCGGAACGTCGTTCCGATAGTGACAAAATTATTCACCGATAGCTGAGCACTGTTACTACCAGGAAGAAATATCATTACTAGTAAATGTCAGTGTTTAGTCTTCTAGATTGGTTAATACCTATTTTCTTCTTTTTCATATAGCGTTATTCCAAGTTATTCAAAATCCTGCATTTCGTTGTCGTACCTTATAGAAGAAGTTCTGATACACCGGTGACAAACTCAGAAGAATATTAATAGACATAAAGTGGAACGAAATTTGTTATGTAGCATAGTGTTGCAACTTATATTTAGTCGGAGAAAATAAAGAAAATACCTATACAAGCCCAAAAATTCAAATTTAGGGGGAAAAAATCAAGAATTTTTTTACAGATATTTAGGAGTAACTAAAAACCCCATGTAAAGCAGTTTTCTTCTGAAGAAAACACTAAACGACGCCTTTTTTTAACTGATCTAGCTGTAATTTTAGTTCGTATTGTTTGAGTTGAACGAAATTGTTTTAAATGTTTCTATTAGATTTCGCATATTTTAATTTACAAATACAAAAGAAACTAAGGTAAGAGAGAGCAATCTGACCTTCAGTGTTTCAAATTATTCCAAATATCAATCAAATACAAACTCTTCAGAAGCGCTAAAACACTACTTTATGCACTGTGCAATATAATCTTGTTCATAAAATGCCTGTTTCAAAGAGTTGCTGATTACTTTTTTACAACTTGAATTTTTAAGAAATTCGAACTAATTGGATTTTTTTGCCAAAAATGAGAAATACAGTTTTAATAACCTTTTTTCATTTTTCAAAAGTGAAAAGATTTCGAATCTCCAAATCTATACATCACGTTTTGGGATTCATTTAAAGTATTTTCCAAAATATATCTTAAATTCCACTTTTATGTATGGTTATGCTTTTATTTAACGTGATTTGTTTTATGTTTGTAAAGAGAGAATATTTTATCGATTTTTTTATTCACTTCTTAATTTGATAGAGTTATGAAATTGTGTACAGTTTTGTGTTCCTGATGACATTTCAATGTTTTCAGTATTTAATTATTATTTAATCCGTTAATTGCAAATAAGCAATTAAGGAAAAAAAGCTTTTTACAAGATCACAGCATGTTTATAATAATGAATTATGAAACGTGTTAAAGACTTAAAAAAAGAAAATATGAAAAAAAGTTTTAAAAAACAAGCTTTTATTAGAGTATTAATAAAAGAAAAATTTAAATCATAAATATAGAAGTCGAAATAAAATTGTAAAAGTGTGAAGTGCTGAAAACAATACTAAGGAATTGAGCCACAATAAATATGACAAGAAAGAAAATTTTGAAAAATTCATTAAAAATTAAAATCTTAATATAAATAAAAGTGATTGTGGCTATGTTCCACATCTCCTCCTAAACCAATGGACTGTTTTCAACCAAATTTTGCACATTTATTATTTAAGACAAGGGGAAAACACTTATGAACTTTTCCAAGTCCAAAAGTTAATTAAACAGTCAGTTAATTGGAAACTAACCGAAACAGTTTTTCTACAGTAACTTCGGAGCAAATTGTCCGACAAAAAATATTTTTATATCGTCTTAAATTTTAAAATTTTACCTTTTCAATGATACCAATTTTATTTCCGTGCAATGTTTCCTCCAAATTTTATTATTTTTTAAATTTTTTAAAAAATTGATTACTTGCTGACGATTTTGAAATAAAGCGTTTTTATAGATACTTCTTTGCTAGGCAACGGTGAGACTTCGAACAAATTTCTTTTTATTCCTATATATACAGTGGCTCCCAAAAGTGTTCGTACACTTACGATTTTTAATGAAATAGGGCTCTAACCTTGAATTAAAATTAATATTTCAGAATAGGTATTTAATAATAAGATCTATAATCTATTCCTAACAAAACTACATGAAATATTTTTAAAACGTAGTAAAACTTTATTTTTAAGAAATCAATAATCAAAAAGTAACAAAAACTTTATCTCACAAAAGTCTTCGTACACTTTAAAAAAATCTCTACATATTAGTAAATATTATAATTTTTCGTCAAATTAATATTTAGTAGCATATCCTTTAGCATCCACAACAGCTTTTAAGCGTTTGGGAATAGATTTCACTAGTTTTTTTTGTAATTTCTGCATCAATGTTCATCCATTCTTCCACCATTACTGTTTTTAGTTCACTTTTAGTTTTAATGTCGTGTTTTCTTACTCTAACCTCCAGTTATCTCCAAATATGTTCTATTGGGTTTAAATCTGGCGACTGAGGTGGTGTTTTCAAATTTTGTGGACAATTATAAAGACACCAGAAGCGAACGTTAAGAGACGTGCGCATAGGATCGTTATCTTGATAAAAAAAAAATTGTTTCCAATACCCAAATTTTGGGCTGATAATTTTAAATTGTCTTTTAAAATATTTAAATAAAGAGCGCGATTCATTATACCATCAAAAAATACCAAATTACCTAGTCCTGATGCTGGCATGCAACCCCACACAAGAACACCTCTACCGCCATACGTAACTGTTCCAACTAAGTTCTTGGGATTAAGCTCTTCATTTTTTCTTCTCCATACCATCGGAACCAAAAATGTTATATTTGCTTTTATCTGCAAATAAGACATTGTTCCAATACGTTTCGGGTTTATTTAACATTCATTTTGCGAAGGAAAGCATGAGCTTTCTGTTTTTCGCACTAACAAAAAATTTTCTACGTGCAGAACGCCCATTTAATCCAGCTGCTCTGAGAACTCGTCGAACAGTTTCAGGTGAAATTGGAGTAGAAAATTTTTGATTAAATTCTGCAGAAACTTTTAAAGCACTCAAACATGGATTTTTCACAAATTTTCTAATTATAAATCCGTGATCACGTTCTGTTAACTTTGCCGCTCGACCTTTTCTTACCTTGTTTTCGATCCGATTTTCTTCTTTAAAGTGTTTTATCACATATTGCCCTGTAGAATGGGATAAATTAACTAATTTAGTGACATTTCGAACTGATTTACCACTACTATGATGAAAAATAATCAATTTTCGAATGCTTATTGTTGTTTCTTTACGTCTACGAGCCATTTTTAAATAATAAATAGAATATTACTGTGTAAGTAAACAAAAATTAAAGCCAAACGATTTTATAAATCCCACACAAAGCAAAAATAAAAATAAAGTGACAGACGATAATTTAAGTTATGAATTTATCCGAAAATATATCAGTGTACGAAGACTTTTGTGAGATAAAATTTTTGTTACTTTTTGATTATTGATTTCTTAAAAATAAAGTTTTACTATGTTCTTAAAATATTTCATGTAGTTTTGTTAAGAACAGTTTATAGATCTTATTATTAAATACCTATTCCGAAATATTAATTTTAATTAATGGATAGAGTCCTATTTCATTGAAAATCGTAAGTGTACGAACACTTTTGGGAGCCACTGTATCTTAAAAAGAAGTGAAAGATCACTGTCAACTTTAAAAGGCCCAAAAGTTAATTAAATTTTTTAATTAATAATTAAACAAGATTTTGCGTTTTTTGTGATATATTTCGAAAGTGTTATGTCATAATAACTTTTTTATACTATATTAAAGTTTTAAAAATAGCGTTTCAGTGACACAAATTTCATTTGCGTTCAAATTGTTGCTCTCATTTCAATAATTAAAAAAATTCAATTGTGTATACAATTCACAATTTGTAACAATGCATTTTTTATTTTTAAAGAACAAGAATACGTACGAAGAGCTGTTGCTAGAACATATACACAAAATTCTGGAAGAATACTAAAGAAAAGTTTAAAAGCAGGCGATTCATAATTTATATCGGGAACAACTATTGATCTGGTTCATTTTGACGTTTTTCATTAATGAAAATTTAACAATTCAATTAATTGACCCAAAACATTAGTCAAAATCCTTCTTATACTTCACTATTTATGAACGAAATTTGAAGTAAAAATATTTAAGACGATAAATGAATTTTTGTGTTATAATTTCCTATACAAAAATAGTTTTTTCTATAAAAATATTAGACATAAAAGTTGACTAAAATTCCCATAAGCTGTGAGTAAAATTCCCATATGCTTAGAGTATTTCTATCAGAGCCTGATATGATCTTATTTTTATGTTCGTATTTGTGATAAAATTATTTCCTATTTATCTGTTTACCAAAACTAAATCTTGATTTTGGGAACTTCTTTTCTATTATTTATGTTTGTTTCAAGAATAATGGTGTGAAGAAAATATTTTTTGAATGTGTTGATAAATTTTTTTAAAGTCTGTGAGAAGTATTTGTTAAAGAGCCAAAGGAATTCAGGATTTTGTTTGTTTGTTTTTGTTCATTTGAATGTTCAGTTGAAGATGTCGCACATTTTATCTGTTGTAACATAATCTTTTACGTTCATTCTTTTATACAAGCTTTTGTAACTTAGATTACATAATTTTTATTATATGCATAACCATTTTAATATTTATATGCCAAAAATATTTTAAGAGGCGATGTTTTTGGAATGCCATTATAATGAAACTTTTCGTCTGGAATGAAACAAATGTAAACTAGCGCAAAGTTCAGGAAAAAATTGGAGCGTCTATAATATTCAAAAAATAATTTTATCTGTCATTAACATATTTAAGATATTTTCTTTTTTAACATTAGTTTTTATTTAGAGCTCAAAGTCTAAGAAGCTATCTGAATTATGCTGTATGAAATAAACATTTTTTTCTTCTTCTGAATTCTGCTGTCAGATTTTAAAAGAGATAAAGTGGAATTTGTCTAATTCGGAGCTGACGGAATTACAATAAAAATTCTATTTATCTAAAAACTAGAATTAAGAACTAGAACTAAGAACATTTTTAGAAAGGTCTAGAATTGATTGCAGCAAGAGGAAATAACAATTTTTTAATTAAAATTATCAGTAAAGATTTATTTTTAAGATTAACAGCTTTAATAAGTAATATATAATTAATAAGTAACAGTCAATAATTTTAATAAATAATATGAGTATAATTAAATTTTTTTATAATTTTAATAATAAACTTTAATAATTACAGAAGAGAATGTGTATACGTGTGCATCTGAATATCTGTTGTAACGTCAGACTCAGAAATAGCCAATTTTTATTTCAAAAATAAATTTATTAGCTGTTAACAAAAAGAAGTTGTTTTATCGCACAAGCAATTTGAAGAACTAACGTTCTAGCTTTTTTAAAATAAACAGTCACAAATATTTACATTACGTGCAGTCTGTGCCTCGAGAAAAAATACATCAAAACACTGGTAAAACAATCTTAGCTCACAATTTGGTTATAAGACTGAAGCCTGAAAACAATTCGTTACACTGTTGGAGCTCTACAAGGCGGACTATTAGACCTAGAACTACCAAATGTAGCACAAAAAATCTTTTTAAGGGTGGGAATGTGTACTTCGGAACAATTTTTGAAATTTTAATTAATTAAAATTAAGCAAAATTTGGCCTTTTCCCGCAAATTTTATGACACAAAAATGAGTTTTATTCACCTTAAAATTAAAAAAAAAATTTTAAAAAATTAAAAAATTATTATATTAAATACAGAAGATTCTTTTTTTCATTAATGATTTGAAAAAATGTATGCATGCGTGTTTGTATGTGTGTGGATCACCTTACTATTCTGAAGAATCTGAAGTAATGAAGGTTTTTTTACTCTGTGGTAGTCTTCTTGAAATGGGGTCACATTCAACCCTGTCTTTGTTCCCAGCTGATTTCCTAAACGACAAACATCAATAACCAAATAACTCTCGCTCAACTTCGTACTTACTGACCTTGTGTGTGGATCACCTTACTATTCTGAAGAATCTGAAGTAATGTCGGTTTTTTACTCTGTGGTAGTCTTCTTGAAATGGGGTCACATTCAACCCTGTCTTTGTTCCCAGCTGATTTCCTAAACGACAAACATCGATAACCAAATAACTCTCGCTCAA
>BGPR01010614.1:31782-47152 GCA_013235015.1 Araneus ventricosus
CTGTACTGACCTTGTGTGTGGATCACCTTACTATTCTGAAGAATCTGAAGTAATGTCGTTTTTTATACTTGTGGTAGTCTTTGAAATGGGTCACATTCAACCCTGTCTTTGTTCCCAGCTGATTTCCCAAACGACAAACATCATAAACAAATAACTTCGCTCAATCTCGTAATACTGACCTTGTGTGTGGATCACCTTACTATTCTGAAGAATCTAAGTAAGTCGGTTTTTTACTCTGTGGTAGTCTTCTGAAATGGGGTCACATCAACCCTGTCTTTGTTCTACCTCCCAAAGACAAACATCATAACCAAATAACTCTCTGCTCAACTTCGTACTTACTGACCTTGTGTGTGGGATCACCTACTATTCTGAAGAATCTGAAGTGTTTGTTTTACTCTGTGGTAGTCTTGAAATGGGGTCACATTCAACCCTGTCTTGTTCCCAGCTGATTTCCCAAACGACAAACATCAATAACCAAATAACTCGCTCAACTTCGTACTTACTGACCCGTGTGGATCACCTTACATTCTGAAGAATCTAGAATGTCGGTTTTACTCTGTGGTAGTTCTTGAAATAATATCTAACCCTGTCTTTGTTCCCAGCTGATTTCCTAAACGACAAACATCAAAACCAAATAACCTCGCTCAACTTCTACTTACTGACCTGTGTGTGGGATCACCTTACTATTCTGAAGAATCTAGTAAATACGTAACGAAACGTAGCAGCTGACCTTGTGTGTGGATCACCTTACTATTCTGAAGAATCTGAAGTAATGTCGGTTTTTTACTCTGTGGTAGTCTTCTTGAAATGGGGTCACATTCAACCCTGTCTTTGTTCCCAGCTGATTTCCTAAACGACAAACATCAATAACCAAATAACTCTCGCTCAACTTCGTACTTACTGACCTGAAAAAGCAGAATTTCAGCAACCGGGACGAGCATTACTTTTACCTCAAGAAAAGTTCGTAAAAAATATAGAGAAAGAGTAACTTTCTTTTCGTTATTTTTATTTCTCCAGTCTAGTTAGAAAGCGCAGGATACAAAAGCGTTGCCTAAAAATATTCCTCTGTAAATCCTTCTTCTCTGTTTACTTCTGCAGCTCTCTACCCTTACAAACCACAATAAATTTACACGCTGTTTTCCTTTTTGTTTTATGGCAACACGGCACCTTCTCCCACCAACCGAGAAATGAATGGATTGTTCTGACTGAAACATCGTTTTCTGCGAGGTGAGGAGTTTCCTTGCTGCTTTGCTCTAAATTGTGGAAGAATTCTGACGCTTTCGCAGGAAAAGTGGTAATGAGACGTTTTCTGCGTTACGTATTGCTTAAAATGTAATCTGGCGTTTCGCTTTCTGTATGTTTTTTTTTTTTTTCGACTTCTGAAGAGGCTTCTGAATATACTGAATTCATCAATTAGTAAAACTATTTTAGTTATTTTAATGATTATTTTATTTCATCTTTCCAGTTTAGTTTAGTTATATTAAGGTATCCGACTAGGTTGAAAAGGCGATGTTCAAAGAAAAATTCAACTTTTTTTTTATGATCTAAATATAAAGATTCAACTTTTAAGATTCTAAAATAGTTTCTGTTTTTATTCTTATTCCTTGAATATTTCAATCCTTGAAATTTATTTGAACTAATGTGGTATTATATTTTTTAAATGCATTTTCAGAAAAATGGAAATTTCACTAAAATTTGACCACGAAAACCGTTATATTTCCAAAACAATTCATTAAAATTCATTGAAATTTGGTACACATGTGTCAAAAAACTTTGAGGGTGTAATGTACCGCAGATTTTATGATAGCTTTATTTAGTCATGTTTTACAGTCACTTTCAGTTCGAAACATAGGATAATTTTGGCGAAAAATAAATGACGCCATCTTTGAATGTTCATAAAATATTTATTTATCTTACAGTCTATTACATTCTAAATAGTTTGAAAAGTACGCATGCGAAATTAAAATTAAATGGGTCCCATATTTTTCAATTTTAATTTTTTTAACATTGAAATTTTTATTAAAATTCTTGAAAAAAATTATTTTCAAAAACTACTGATGATATATGAATTTTTATTTCTAATCGTGAGTATTTAAGCTTATTTTTATTATTTAGCTCTGTAAAAGATTTTTGTGCATGCTATTTTAAAATTTTTCTCGGAACCTAACCGGTTACCTTAACAACCCGTTTTCAAACAATATGAGAGCTTTTTTGTGACGGACTTCGTGATTTCGTGAACCCCAGTCAGATGACGAGGACGACACCTGAACTGGCACCCCTTGGGTAAACCTGGAGTTCAGGGTGCGTACTATTTTCTAGCCAATTTTCTTTGGCGCAATTTTATTTGCCGTCTCCAAACACTGTTTAGGATGCGCAGTGAGTTTTTTTTATAGGTCTCCTGCGCATTCGATGCTAAGGTTTCTCAAAACGAGAGATCGAGCCGGGCAAATGTGTGCCGGGCAAATTTTTTTAACTTAAAAAACATCAGCGCCTTCGCTTTCAGCAAAGCGGGCCCCTCGTAGCTTCGCTTTTTCATTGAGAAACGAAACACACAGGGAAAGCACGGACACAGGAAAAGCACGACATCTGAAGACGATGAAATATAGCAAAGTAAAATGTAGCAAAAAAAAAAAAACCCATTGTTTCCAGAAAAAACATTCCTTTTTCGATATTTGGAAGCTATAATCAGCAACACAGAGAAAGAGAATCAGCAAACTCTATGAACGAAAATCTCTAGAAGAGAAGCGAACGGTTATTGAAAAAAATCGTTTGGTAAATGATTAAAAAATTCCAAACGAAGTATTATTCAAATTCTTACTCCGACCAATTAAATAGAAGAGAGCAGACAGTGGACCAATAGAAATGAGACGAAATTAAGGGCATGCACAGTAGACCGGTAAGCAAATCACTGCCGGCGCATGCGCAAATGACGCCGAAAAAATTTTCAACCCGCATCCAAAACAAATGTTCTGGCACTCTCTCTCTCTTTTGGCGACAAACAATTGGCGAGATTAAGGGAAACGAAGTGAGAACGCACCCTAAACTCCAGGTTAACCACCCCGTGTGCAAACTTCCGCACCAGACCAGCGGTCCCCGCTCATCCTTGCGGACTCTAAGCCCTATGGGTGCGTCGGTGGGCATGAGTTGTCGGCACCATAACAGCGGGAAGACGTTTGGTCTCCTCCGTAGGATTTAGCGTGAAACAGGCCCACATACAAGGCAAATCTTCAGTGGAATCGGGTTTCGAACCTGTATCCCTGCGACCTGAAGCCGAGACCTTACCACTAGGCCACCGCGGGCCTCCAGCTCTTCAGAAACCTTTCTTCGAAGTAAATACGGCTGTTTGTTTTGTGGTATAGTAAGTAAAAAAAACAATTCATTCGACGCGATTCACCTCGGTAAGTAAAAATACTACTAACTGTGTGGCCCGGCGTTGCACGGGCTATCACGAATAATAGGATATTCCCGGGCGGAGAGAAGTGAGGTCACGTGAGACCTTGGGATCCATATATTTTCATATCATCGCCTCCGTTTTTCTCTACAATCAACAAATATTGTCACTTACTTTCCCTAACAAACGTTACGAAGTTCAACATTTCAATACAAAAAAAAGAAATAAAAAAGCATGAGAACGATTTTTTTCCATTGTTAATAAATCCAAACACAGATGCACGCTCAAAAAGAAATACCAACTTCCGTTAAATAAATAAAAAAATGCAACACCGGATGCGAAAACTAATAATAGGGGAAAAAAGAATCCGCCGTGAATGAATTCACCATGCTGCCAATAGATGGCAGCACGTCAATTCATTCATTTTGACGTTTTTAATTAATATCTTTTTAACTAATTACAATTTCGGAATTTAAGTAGTCGAAATCGACTCCTTGGATTATTTTCCATCTTTTGGTACTTAGGATATAGATAAATATGTTTGTTTACCTTCGAATTTTAATGGGATAGATTCAGTGAGGCGATTTCGTAGATTCCCTCATTCTTTCAAAAATTTTGAGTTGGTGGCTACTCTGGAATTAAAAAGTGCTTCGTAAGGTTCTCTTGTGGAATTTCACAAAATAGCACGAGAAAATTAACATCTGAGATATACGGTATTTAGAAAGTTTTCTCCTAAATCAGTTTCAGAAAATTCTCAAATGTTAAAGTGAACTGAGCAAGCAATTTTGATTTTTAAAAAGCATTTTTTAAAAATTTGACATGAACATGCTGTTCATTCCGCAATTTTTTTACTTTGCACAAAATTTAAAAAAAAATTAAAACTATTATCCGTTATTATTCTATTCTTTTATGATTGTGTTTCAAGAGAGAAATCCCAACAGAAAAGTAATTAACTCTACAAATAAGTTTATATAAATTTAATTGTATCGATAAAATACTGACAAAAATAAAAAATGAAATTTACCATTATGATTAAGCAATATTATATTCTTTTATGATTGGGTTTCAAGACAGAAATCCCAGCAAAAAAGTAATTAAGTCTACAAATAAGTTCATATAAACTTAATTGTATCGATAAAATCCTGACAAAAATAGAAAACAAAATTTGCCATTATGATTAAGCAATATTATATTCTTTTATTATTGTGTTTCAAGAGAGAAATCCCAGCAGAAAAGTAATTAACTCTACAAATAAGTTTATATAAATTTAATTGTATCGATAAAATCCTGACAAAAATAGAAAATGAAATTTACCATTATGATTAATTAATATTATATTATTAATAATGTAACATTAATTAATATTATATTATTATATAATACTAGAAAATCACCCGTCATGGTATGACAGGTGAAAATTGCCTCTTCATTCGAGAGATTCCCCGTCAAATTTGACGTGTTTAAATAGATATATATGCGAGAGAAATGTTGAACATTGATTGAAAACAAATAAAATAAACATATGTATTAGGACAGGAAATATTTTTTTATTTGCATATTATTTACATGTTTCTTTATTCAAAAAACTTCTTAGTAAACAACATTCAGTGTGAAGTATTTTTCGTTGTCTAACAATTTTCCTTGTACTTCAGATGTCTTTGTGAAAATTTTAACGTTGCCAAAAAATATTATCAAATTATATCATCACGATTGCACTAAATAATCAGATGCATCGTGACGTCCAAACTATATCACGCGCATGATATACCACTGAAGTGATTTACTACTTTCTATTAAAAAACGGAAATTAATTTGAAATATATAATTAATTTAATTTGAAATATCTCGGGAACTATTGATCATAGCGAGATAAATTTTATATCAATTGATAGCAAATTTTATTTCCCTATTTTAGAGCTATTAAATTTGAAATTAGAACGACAATTACTGTTTTAAATTTAAAATTACTGAAATGTATGTGCTCTAACAATGAAATAATGCTGTTTAACGTCTCGCAGTGCTATAGTGCGAATTTAATTGCTGGTGACGTCAGAGCGTTACCGAATTAGTGAGAGATCTGGACTATTGTATTAGTAATTATATTATTAATGAATATTATATTATTATATAATATTTTATTATTAATTAATATTACATTATTTTATTAACAAAATCTTTCGTTCTTCTATCATTCTTTAATGAATAGAAACAGCAACACTTATCTTACTACTATAAAAGCCAACTACCGATGCGTGAGTCAGCTTTATGGAAATCCTAAGCAAGATTCTTATACAAACAACATTAATGACAGATAAATTAAGTGCTTTATTATAAGTCAGATTCTATCTCTGAACGGGCTCTCTTGGATATTACATTCTATTTCTGCAAATCTTAACTTTTGTATGAATATTCTAAAGACTATAATAATGCTCTTCATTGAACATTCCAATGATCAAAATAGAATAATTAAATAAAACTTACTTCAACTAAATTTAGTGCTGTTTAATTCTGTTAATATCCCATTCAGTAGCCACATAAGAATTATTTTCGGACGAACTTCGTAGTCTTGAACCGTGGTTCAGGTGATGATTGTGGCATTTGAGTCGGTATCAACCTTGCCAGACACACACCACACCAAAGGGAAGATCTTCGACAGATTCAACGCTTTGGGGACAAATAAATGAAATGAAAAGGTACTTTTAAAAGGTAATATTTCAATTAAAAGGATTGAAAACTTTTGAACGGAAGAGTTTAATATACACCAGCCCCCAAGAAACAGGCATATCTTCGGTGAAATTGGTCCTTGAACTTGCGAACCCTGCGATCCTGAAAGTGCTCTCTCAACAATTTTTAGCATCTCCCCATCAGAAGCATAATTAGGAATCTGAGTGCTTATAGCCCCATGAAAATACAGTCGACGCTTGTTATAACGACCACACATTATAAAGACCATTCCATTATAACGACCAGTGATAAAATCCCCAACTGTGTTTCCCTATGCTCTATGTTATTTTACTTCCGATATAACGACCGTCCAGTGTCGTCTAATTCCAATGCAACGTCCGGATTCAGCGGACACTCTTCCCGGTATTTTTCCAAAACGAACATGTTTCTAAACGTAAATGACTTTGATTATTGTATTGCCAAGCTTCGTAGATGCAGAGTCTTCAGTGTTACATTTCAACTTTGACGGGGGGGGGGATTACCACTCGCCACAGTGCAGAAATTAGAATAGCCTAGAATAAAAAAAATGTTTCAAGTGCTATTGAGTCTTTAAAGTGTTTTTTTGAAAGGCAAGAAATACAGAACATTATTTATCATCTTGAACTGAAATGGAAAATTATGTTTTGCAAAAATCACATATGCAGAAAAGACAAACAACCATTTCTGATTTTTTTCTTTAGAAAATAAATGTTTTGTAAGCATATAACACCTTTTATTTTTTACTTTAAAATCTGTTTAAGAAATATATTTTTAATTGATAAAATTTTATATTTAATACCAATAATAAAAAATAATTTGAGTATTTAGTTTGAATCTCTTTAAAAATCGCCTATTTTTACGGAACTGCTGAGCGTGCATGTGTACAGTTTTTAATTATATCCACTATAGCGACCACTCGTTATAAAGACCTTTGCTGTGGGACGCAGAGGGTCGTTATAACGAGCGTCGACTGTACTTACCAAATAGAATAGAGGGAGAAAAGGTCACCTGTTCTCTAATGAACGTCTTACTATTCTGCAAACAGAACATTCAAATCAGTATATTAAATTTGTAGATTGTACGGCCAGCCAAGCGCCCTTGGGCTGCTGGCCCAGTTAGCCAATCGGATAATACGCCCCTGGTCCCGAAGCTGAGATTGCCTCCAAGTCGTCACGACCAGGAGATGAGACACTCGGTTTCTAGCCCAAAGCCGCCAAAACATTTTCAGATGAGCATCTTTCATCTCTAATTCCATAATTAGGAATCTGAGTGCCTATAACCCCCCCATGAAAATACTTACTAAATAGAATAAATAATGTAAGAGGGAGAAGGTCCACCTGTTCTCTTACAGACATATACCATTTTGCAAACAGAACATTCAAATCAGTATATTAAATTTGTAGACAGCCTTTGACCAATAACGCCCTTGGGCTACAGCCCAGTTAGCCAATTGGATAATACGCCCCTGGTCCCGAAGCTGAGATTGCCTCCAAGCCGTCACGACCAAGAGATGAGACACTTCGTTTCTAGCCCAAAGCCGCCAAAACATTTTCAGATGAGCATCTTTCATCTCTAATTCCATAATTAGGAATCTAGGTGCCTCTCGCCCCATGAAAATACTTACACTAAATAGAATAAATAAATGTAAGAGGAGAAAAGGTCACCTGTTCCCCTAAGAGACATCACTATTTGTAACAAGGAACATTCAAATCAGTATATAGTAAATTTGTAGACAGCCTGACCATATAGCATATGAGGCTGTGATAGCCGCAGAAGATGGATAATACGCCCCTGGTCCCGAAGCTGGGATTGCCTCCAAAGCGTCCGACCAGGAGATGGAACACTCGTTTCACCCAACGCCCTAAAAGCATTTTCAGATGAGCATCTTTCATCTCTCAATTCCATAATTAGGAATCTGAGATGTCCTATCACCCTCATGAAAATGCACTAAATAGAATAAAATAATGTAAGAGGAGAAAAGGTCATCCTGATTCTGAGACGCCTGCACTATTTTGACACGACAGAACATTCAAATCAGTATATTAAATTTATGTGACAATACACTTGGCCAATAACGCCCTTAGGCTCCAAAGTTAGCCAATTGGATAATGCCCACTTGGTCCCGAAGCTGGTTGCTAAACCGTCACGACAAGAGATGAGACACTTCGTTTCTTAGCCAAAGCCATAAAAACATATTTCTTTATGATTGAGGCATCTTTTCATCTCTAACTTCCATAATTAGAGATCTAGTCACCCTATAACCATAGAAAATAGCTTACTAAATGAATAAATAATGTAAGAGGGAGAAAAGGTCACCTGTTCTCTTCATGAGCACTATACTATTTTGCAAACCGAGAAACGATAAATCAGTATTTGAATTTGTAGACGCCTTTGACCAATAACGCCCTTGGGCTACAGCCGAGTTAGCCAATTGGATAATACGCCCCTGGTCCCGAAGCTGAGATTGCCTCCAAGCCGTCACGACCAAGAGATGAGACACTTCGTTTCTAGCCCAAAGCCGCCAAAACATTTTCAGATGAGCATCTTTCATCTCTAATTCCATAATTAGGAATCTGAGTGCCTATAACCCCATGAAAATACTTACTAAATAGAATAAATAATGTAAGAGGGAGAAAAGGTCACCTGTTCTCTTATGAACATACTTACTATTTTACCAAACAGAACATTCAGGTATATTAGAGATTTGTAGACAGCCTTTGACCCAATAGCGCCCTTGGGCTACAGCCGAGTTAGCCAATTGGATAATACGCCCCTGGTCCCGAAGCTGAGATTGCCTCCAAGCCGTCACGACCAAGAGGTGAGACACTTCGTTTCTAGCCCAAAGCCGACAAAACATTTTCAGATGAGCATCTTTCATCTCTAATTCCATAATTAGGAATCTAGTTACCTATAACCCATGAAAATACTTACTAAATGAATAAATAATGTAAGAGGGAGAAAAGGTCACCTGTTCTCTTATGAACGCCTTACTATTTTGCAAACAGAACATTCAAATCAGTATATTAAATTTGTAGACAGCCTTTGACCAATAACGCCCTTGGGCTACAGCCGAGTTAGCCAATTGGATAATACGCCCCTGGTCCCGAAGCTGAGATTGCCTCCAAGCCGTCACGACCAAGAGATGAGACACTTCGTTTCTAGCCCAAAGCCGCCAAAACATTTTCAGATGAGCATCTTTCATCTCTAATTCCATAATTAGGAATCTGAGTGCCTATAACCCCATGAAAATACTTACTAAATAGAATAAATAATGTAAGAGGAGAAAGTCACCTGTTCTCTTATGACACTTACTATTTTACCAAACAGAACATTCAAAATCAGTATAAATAGAATTTATGGAGCAACCTTTGATAATAACGCCCTTGGGCTGCAATAAAGTGTAATTCATGCGCCCCTAGTCCCAGAAGCTGAAAGTTACCTCAATAAATCACAACCCAAGAGATGAGAACACTTCGTTTCTAGCCCAAAGCCCGCCAAAACATTTCAAGATGAGCATCTTTCATCTCTAATTCCATAATTAGGAATCAGGTGCCTATAACCCCATGAAAATGCTTACTAAATAGAATAAATAGTAAGAGGAGAAAAGGTCACCTGTTCTCTTATAGACACATATACACGCAAACCAAGAACATTCAAATCAGTATATTAAATTTGTAGACGGCCATTTTGACCAATAACTTTAACCCTTGGGCTCACAATAGCCAATTGGGACCATGCGCCCCTGGTCCCGAAGCTGAGATTGCCTCCAAGCCGTCACGACCAAGAGATGAGACACTTCGTTTCTAGCCCAAAGCCGCCAAAACATTTTCAGATGAGCATCTTTCATCTCTAATTCCATAATTAGGAATCTGAGTGCCTATAACCCCATGAAAATACTTACTAAATAGAATAAATAATGTAAGAGGGAGAAAAGGTCACCTGTTCTCTTATGAACGCCTTACTATTTTGCAAACAGAACATTCAAATCAGTATATTAAATTTGTAGACAGCCTTTGACCAATAACGCCTTGGGTTTTTTCCCAATGATTAGCCAATTGGATAATACGCCCCTGGTCCCAGACTGAGATTGCCTCCAAATCACGACCAAAGAGATGCTTCGTTTCAGCCCAAAGCCGCCAAAACATTTTCAGATTAGGCATCTCATCTCTAATTCCATAATTAGGAATCTGAGTGCCTATAACCCCATGAAAATACTTACTAAATAGAATAAATAATGTAAGAGGGAGAAAAAAAAAGGTCACACATTCTCTTATAGACGCCTTATATTTTGCAAACAGAACGATCAATTATATTAGAGATTTGTGAGCAATGGCACGACCAATAGCATGCCAGGCTGCAGCCAGGATTAGCCAATTGGATAATACGCCCCTAGTCAAGCTGAGATTGCCTCAAGCCATTTTTGACCAAGAGATGAGACACTTCACGTTTCTAGCCCATAAAACATTTTCAGATGAGCATCTTTCATCTCTAATTTCATAATTAGGAGTCAGGTGCCTATAACCCCCATGAAAATACTTACTAAATAGAATAAATAATGTAAGAGGGAGAAAAGGTCACCTGTTCTCTTATGAACGCCTTACTATTTTGCAAACAGAACATTCAAATCAGTATATTAAATTTGTAGACAGCCTTTGACCAATAACGCCCTTGGGCTACAGCCGAGTTAGCCAGTTGGATAATACACCTGGTCCCGAAGCTAGGGTGCCTCAATGCATCACGACCGAAAAAAATTGAGACACTTCGTTTCTAGCCCAAAGCCATCAAAACATTTTCAGATGAGCATGCTTTCATCTCTAATTCCATAATTAGGAATCCTGAGTGCCACAACCCCCCCCATGAGAAATACTTACTAAAATAAATAAATAATGTAAGAGGGAAAAGGTCACCTGTTCTCTTATGGGCATATACTATTTTACCGTGGAACATTCAAATCAGTATATTAAATTTGTAGACGGCATTATGCTTGCTTAGCCAGGCTACAGCTGAGATTAGCCAATTGGATAATACGCCCTAGTTGAAAGCTGAGATTGCCTCAAGCCGTCACGACCAAGAGATGGGAACCACTTCGTTTCTGGCCCAAAGGCCGCCAAAACAGGTACCAGATTAGGCATCTTTTCATCTCTGTTCCATAGTAGAATCTGAGTTACTATAACCCCATAGATGAAATACTTACTAAATGGGAATAGAA
Source organism: Araneus ventricosus (assembly GCA_013235015.1). NCBI lineage: Eukaryota > Metazoa > Arthropoda > Arachnida > Araneae > Araneidae > Araneus > Araneus ventricosus. The sequence goes on from BGPR01010614.1 coordinate 43,086, forward strand.
ATAGTGTAAGAGGAGGAAAAGTCACCTAGTCTTATGAACGCCTTACTATTTTGCAAACAGAACATTCAAATCAGTATATTAAATTTGTAGACAGCCTTTGACCAATAACGCCCTTCAGGCTACAGCCAGTTAAGCCAATTGGATAATGCGCCCCTGGTCCCAAGCTAGAGATTACTCCAAGCCGTCGACAAGAGATGAGACCACTTCGTTCTAGCCCAAAGCCATAAAACATTTTCAGATGAATCTTTCATCTCTAAATTCCATAATTGATCTAGTGCCTATAACCCCATAGAAAATACTTACTAAATAGAATAAATAATGTAAGAGGGAGAAAAGGTCACCTGTTCTCTTATGAACGCCTTACTATTTTGCAAACAGAACATTCAAATCAGTATATTAAATTTGTAGGCAACCTTTGACCAATAGCGCCCTTGGGCTGTGATTAGCCAATTGATAATACGCCCCTGGTCCCAAGCTGGTGCCTCCAAGCCATCGACCAAGAGATGAGACACTTCGTTTCTAGCTCAAATCCACCAAAACATTTTCAGATGAGTCTGTCTCGAAATCCCTTGGCGATCTGCCAGCGCCCTTTCTCCGACAAGGTGATCTCCTTCGGCGGGAGCCCGGAGAGTTTCAGAGAGCGTTCCACGCGGGAAAGGGTTTGCGTTCGGATGTACGAGCAGGGCGACCGCTATCCCAACCCCCTTGTCCCCCACCCATCAGCCCCAGGTCCCCGGCCGCAACATGGATGCAGACGAGAACAGTGAATTCCGCGCCAAGATGGTGATGAGGACGGGATACAATGTTCCAGGTGAGGCTCACTTCTCTATCTCTCCCTCGAGCTGTTGTTGCTTACTGTCAGAGCCGCCAACAACTTGATTTTGCGGTTGCATCCGATTTTTCAGGATCTTGATGTTTGCGTGCTTTACAGTTTTGAGTTGGACTGCTGATGTTGTGGTTTATCACAGAGGTGGGTCAGGCCGTGTGTCAGAAGATTCTTGTTATTATTCTTCAATAAAATATTTTCCTTTCTTAATATACCTATAATATATTGATAAACTGATGTTCACTATTTGTGCTTCTATATATATATTTCCTAATATATATATATTTATTTATTTAACCTGGCTAGTAACATTTAGAAATGAGCTATGAATTTTATTATTGAAAACTCATATACTTGGATTGCCTTTTTTCAGTGGTTTGTTATAGCAACAGAGTTCTTTTTACATATTAACATCCTAAATGTTTAAACTTACCTTTGCTCTTTAGTATGTATAGTAATCTTCGGTTTTTTTAGATTTTTTTATTTTAGATTTGGTTATTTTGTTTTGCAATTAATGAATTTTTAGTTTATGAATTGCATTTTGATATGTCTTGTTTACTTTGTTTTGTATATTTCATATATAAACAGAGTTATTTTGGTTTAATATATATATATATATATTGTTGAAAAACTCATTTACTTGGTTACTATTTCAGTATTTTTAATATACAACAGTGTTCTTTCACTTGTTGACATATAATCATTTGAACTTGATTTTTTGTTTATGGTATCTTTAGTAATTTCAATTTATTAGATTTTATTTAAAATTGATGTATTGTTCAAATAATGACTTTTTGACATAAGTTTAATTCTTGTTTACTTTATTTCTGTATGATTATATACTAGTTATATTTGGATTTATATATATATATATATATATATATATATATATATATATATATATTATATATATATTTACATATATATATAATAAAAAAATTAACTTAAAATTTAAATTATTAATTCAATTTTTAAGATTATATATATATATATATATAATCTTATAAATTGAATTAATAATTTAAATTTTAAGTTAATTTTTTATTATATATTGATAAATATATAAAATAATTGAAACTTATTTTATATACTTAAATTTTTATATATACTTAAAATAATTGAAAAATGCAGCTTGATTTAAAACGATTTTCAAAATATTACAGATGTCTTCTGATTTAACTTTAGTTATTGATTATGAATCGATGTTCTATTTTTTCTGGTTGATTTCCTACTTCATATTGACTCGGAATTACGAACAAAAATTCGAAGGCAGAACGTTTCTTCAGTGGTTTACGTGTTTTATGATTCTGTGTCATGGAATGGTTTTGTAAACTATAAGTATTGACCCCAAGCAGGGTCGCGTACATGAATTCCGATGCTCTAAAATATTCGTAGCTTCTGGTTCTACAGCATTTAGTATAGAAAAATAATTGAAAAATTCAACTAAATTCGAAATATTTCATTAAAATTTTAGAAAAAAAAGCTTTTGAATTAACATTTCATTTCTTATTAATTAATGTTCTGGTTTTTTTTTTCTGTTTTGTCTTTCTACTCAATATACATTTGAGGTAGCGAAAATCGTAGAATATTTTTTCAGATGTTTGCAAGTTTTAAGAGTTATGTTATAGCAAGGCTTTGTAAACTATAGGTATTGATTCCAAGTAAGATCTCGAGCATGAATTCCGGTGTACTGATATGTTCTTCGTTTTGATTTTGACAGCTTCTTCAATGTTTAATATACAAAAATAAGTGAAAAAGTAAACCTGATTTGAATTATTGCAGGAAAAGTTTACAAAAATAAAAGTGTTCAATTAACTTTTTTGCATAGTATTAATTAACTAGAAAATCAGCCGTCATGGTATGACGGGTGCAAATTGCCTCTTCATCCGAGAGATTTCCCGTCAAATTGCCTTTTCATTCGAGAGATTTCTCGTCAAATTGTCTCTTCATTCGAGAAATTTCCCGTCAAATTGCTTCTTCATTCGAGAGGTTTCCCGTCAAATTTGACGTGTTTAAATAGATATAGATGCGAGAGAAATGTTTAACATTGATTGAAAACAAATAAAATAAACATATGTTTTATGCCAGGAAATATTTTTTTATTTACATATTTCTTTATTCAAAAAATCTCTTGGTAAACAACATTCCGTGGGAAGTATTTTTCATTGTTTAACAATTTTATTACAATTCAATAACCATGAAATTCTCAGCTTGTCAAACATAAGTCAAAAGTTAAAATTTCAAAGGAATTCTTTTTGGAAATTCTAATCAAAACAAAGCACTTCTCGGCTTGTCAAACGTTGCAAAACAATATTATCAAATAATATCATCACGATTGCAATAAGTAACCAGATGCATCGTAGCTTCCAAACTATATCACGAGCATGATATACCACTGACGTGATTTACTAAAAACGGAAATTAATTTGAAATATAGGATTAATATAATTTAAAATTTCTCTGGAATTAATGATCATAGCGAGATACATTTTATACCAATCGATAGAAAATTTTACTTCATTATTTTAGAGCTATTAAATTTGAAATTTGATAGACAATTACTCTTTTAAATTTAAAATGACTGAAATTTAGGTTCTTTAACTATGACATAATGCTGTTTAACGTCTCGCAGTGCCATGGCGCTAGTTTTATTCTTGGTGACGTCAGAGCGTTACCGAGAGACAGATCTGGGCTATTATATTAGTAATGCCCAGTTTTTCATTTTTGGTTTCCCTTTTCATGTACACTTGGGGCCGTGAAAAAGTTTTGTTTATAGATGGGGTTGCACATACTTTTTCCGTCAAAATGGGTGATAATTGGAAATAGTATAAGCATTCCTGTGTTGTAACTGTGTGTAAACATGAATTAAACTTACTAAATATCTTTAAGGAAGATTTAAGGCAATTGAGAAAAATCCCTCTTTCAAAACATGAAGTATTTAAATTGCATTTAATTTTGTTATGTGGCGAAAATCTCTCTTTGACTTTTTTCTGTATATCCAGTTAAAAGTGTTCCTTTTAAACCGTGGTCAAAATTGGTTTCGCCTGCATATTTACAAACATTCTGTTTTGACTTCAATAATACGTATTCAAAACGGCGTTTCCCATAGAAGATTTATCACCAATTTTTTTTATTTCGTAATTTTTTCGTCTTCCGCCAGTAACTTCGAAGAATATTATCGAAAGAAAACGATTTTTACACCAACTTAAAATTAAATAATAATAATAATAATAATTTTTTT
>BGPR01010615.1:0-51787 GCA_013235015.1 Araneus ventricosus
TATTTATGCAACTGTGTTGTTGCACTATCGTAAACTTTCATTCTATTATTCCCGCGCTGCGCATTCTATCGGGTGTATTCATTTCATTTGCTTCATTCGCCGACAAAGACGCCCCATGTGATGGCCCCCTTCTGCGTTTGCTTCCTTGTTTCTGTTTGATCTGTCTATAAAGTTTTATCGCATGATTTTAGAATCACCCTGTACGGAATATGGTGCAACACACAAATGTAGAAAGATCTCAAAACTTATGTTGTATAATGGAATTAATACCAATTTGGATTCTATATATTATTACGAATTTTCTATATCATCGATACTTATTTATTTTTAAAGCGTTTTTGTTGTTCCTTTCATTGAATTAAATTACTATTCAACCATTTGTAGTTGTAAATAAAATGTTGAAAAGAAAAGTTCTAAACTAATTCGATAAAGGCTTTCATGTGTCTAACCCATAGAGTATTGCTTTACGGTTGTTATAAACGTTATAAATTTAACATTCGAAAAGAATCACTCGGGGATTCGACAAACACCCCGGCACAGTTTTAATCTACACGAAGACATGAGACTATATTCAGACATTTTTTTCCCCGTACAACCTGGTCTTTCTCAGTTCATCTTTACTTCGCTTTCCCAACCTCCCAACAGCTTGACAACGCCGACCAGTGGTGTAGTCGTAAATTCAGCAGTGTCGGAACGTTCTGACTTGGGTAGTATTGTTGGAAGGGGGGTGAGGAGCAGAATGAAACTGGTGACAGGGAGAGTAAGCAGGAAATCACTTCACAATATATTTTTTTTACGTTTAAAATTTATAATTATTTTATATAGCCATTGAAATTATGAAATAATAAAATGTCAGCAATGAAAAAATGCATATTTTGCAATTATTCTTTTATGGCTTATTTTTGGTCAAACATAAACATAATGCGTACTGTAATTCAAACATTGAATATAAGGAAAATGTTAAATAATAATTTTTTTAAAAAAATTTAAGTTAAACTAAAATTATGTAATTTCACCATGACATAGGTAAGAAATATAGAAAATATCATGGATTTTCAAAAACAATACACAAAATACATTTAAATATTAGTAATCTTAAAGTTTTAAACCCTTCCTACCACTGTTTTTCAGTAGCTTTTTTTAATTTGAAACTTTTATTAATTTATAAAGACAATCAAATTTTCAAGGGTAAAGATTAGACAAAGTCGCACTGTTTTAAAAATTTTTCTTATTTATTTCTAGTCGATAAAAATAATAAGCAGTGGCGGAATGGAGTTCTCATTCCCAGTGGCGTAGCGAGGGTAAGTGGCTCCTGGCGCATTGTACGATTTTTTGCCCCTCCCCCAGTCATCGTCAGTGACTTAGCAGGCCAAAACGGTACCCGCCCATATTAACACAAATACATTGTTCGGTATCTTTGCAGCGTTGCTTAATATTCTGGATGCTGAGCGATATTTCGCGAAGATATCATAGCCATCTTGTACTATTAGGGCACGGTATTATTTTTTCGTTCCGCAATCGTATTTGGCTTTAAAAAGTGGCATAAAAGCATTTCATCATGGCGCACTCTAAGACTGGCACACGGAGCATCTGTACCCCCTTGCACTCCCCTTCGCTAGGCCCGTTGCACTACACTCCTGCTGCAGACAAAAAAAAAAAAATAGAACGACTTTTAATAGCATTTCAATTCAAGTCTTGCATAAATCTTTAATATTACGCCGAAAAGCCAAAACAGTTGCTTTCAACTGATGACCAAAACTATATTCTGATGCGTTAATTATTAAAAGAAAAATTTAAATTCATCTCTAGTCTTTTTGTCCGTGAGTTCAAATTTCCAGTTACGTTTAAATTTTTGCTAAACACCATGTAATTAGGCTGGGCGATGACCAGATTTCAATATCGCGATATATCGCCTAGGATAAATCGATATATCGAGATTTTATTATTCATTTATTTGAATTGTAGATCGCCTCTTAACACAATGATTAATCAAAATTAATCCAAATGAAAGGAATTTTCTGTTTATATCTTGCTTAATTTTCATTTGAAACAATAAACACATTTTTTGCCTTTTCCTTAATAAAAAATAATGGTATTAATTTTTTCATTACAGTATACAATGCTAGACTAGCAGTTTGTTTAAGAAAAGTTGGTACTCCTCAATCTATCATAATATTTAACATCGTATTTCCTTAAAATAATAGAGTGATTTTTAAAATTTTAGCTTCAGTAGTGCTGATTTATTAAACATCAGTTTATTGCATCTTTAACAAAAGGAAAAAACATAGCAATACCTTTAACAATCTAAATTAAGTAGTTTCAAATAAGTCCTGAATTCATAAAAATTAATTCACTACTTGAATAAACTAAAATTCTAATTTACTTTCAAAGTATGAGCCGATAATTTGATACAAAAAGGTAACTAGAATTTTAGTGCAATTGGTAGTATTGGTAGTATCACAATTAGACGAAATAAAAGCAAATGTGTTGTGTGTGTTCAGAAAGTTTACAGATACAGGAAATGAAAAGATAAATCATAAAAATAATTCGTTTTAAATAATTTTTTTATAAAATCCCAGGGAAAATTACGTAAAAGAAAAATAAAGAAGAAAAAAAAAACACCTCTTGCGGGAAAAATTTCTTATGGCTAATGTAAACCAACACAGGTTACTATTAATGGACTACAACGAAGAAGCTTTGGCTCCAGATTTGGCATTAAAATAACGATGCATCGAAATGATATCGTGAACTTTATCAGAGTCAGTTGGACTTGGCTTCGATATTTAAAAGTTCTTCGCATCGAATCGAAATAATCGATAACATTTATGAGGATAATATGATAATATCTATTGAAACCGGTGCGCAGATAGAACAGGAAATGAAAAACTAAATCATAAATTCAATTAGTTTCAATGTATGTGCGAGGAACGAAAGATACGCAGAAAAAAGAAATAAAGAAAAGCATAAAAAAATAAAAAGACTTATTATAACCACAAGAAAACAAACATAAATTTCTGTAGGAGTTCGAGATTTGGCAATCTATCGCTCGAAATTTGGCTTCATGTCGAGATCACATCGCACAGATCGTTGATGCCTTTCAATATTGGATATCGATATCTGAGATTAAAGTTCATGTTGTGGTGATATTGAAGGTTTTGGAGTGAGTGAATTTTGCGTAGTTTTCGATATGAATTAGCTTAGCTCTTTTTCTCTGTGCTTAGCTCATTCAATCAGCGGGACACCGTAAATCTGACTCCGTTTCCCAGATGCGCGTCAAGGCCAAAAGGGTAAAAACGCAGAATTAATATGTGTGATTTTTTAATCTTTTCTCTACCATTTTTTGTTTTATATTTTTTATTTGCTATGCTTTATACTCTTTCCTAATTTTTATGCAGTTCTTCAGATAAATATTATGGGGGGGGGGGGTTCGGCATTTTATTACGATTGCCTTAAAAAAGAAAAGAATATGTCTACATTTTTTTTTATGTAATGTAGCATTCATCATTAAACGCGTCTAGCATGTGATTGATTTTTTCTACATTTCTGAAAATATGGATTTCAGGCTCTTTTTGATTTCTAAACCTATAACTAAAAATATTTTCTTACAAAACTACGAATATTCTAAATTTTCACTGGTTTATTTAAATTCAAAAAATTATTAAATTCGAAAATTAAATTCAAAAGCTTATTTTGTTTAGAGTAAAATATTGAATAATTTTTTATTCAATCGATATATCGATTATTTTCGAAAATTGACATCGAAAAATCTATTTTTTTAATTAAAAAATATCGATTTTTTTCGATAAATCAAAAATCGGCACAGACCTAATGTATACTTGGCAATAATAGGCCACATCTGGCAATTTAAACATCCTACGCAGTAGCTCAAAACGGAATAAGGAAAAAACAAACAAATTAGACGAAAGATTCATCTTTTGGAATTTTGTCTTCATTATGGGTTCATTAAATTGTGCAAATTTTCTACCGATCCTAATATCGCAATTCGTTTCGCAGCATCGAAATTGTTTTGTTGAAATTTGATCAATATGTTGAAATTTGTGCTTTAATGAACAGAGGAAAAACTTCCAAAACGTGTTATTCTTCTTAAGAATACAGTGAAAGTTAAAAATGTAAAAATAAAATGTGATTTTTTCAATATTAACATCTTAATAATAAATAGAATACTGATTGTCGCCTGGAAAAGATATTTTGGTATTTTATTTACTTATTTTAATTTTCGCAAAATAATATGTTTTGGTTCATTTTGCGTATCGCGTTCTCTTGTTTCCATTTTTACAGCTGCACTGTTTGAAATCAATAATCAAACTTTTTTTTTAAGAAAAAGATCACATTTATTTGACTTGACTTGCTTCATGTTCGCAAGGATCGAATTTTGTAATAGATTTTAACATACATTTCCTTATATGCTGGAGTTTGGAAATTCTATACACTTGTGTGTTCTTAATGAAATAAAAAATCCTATTTTAATATTTTCAGATCTTAATTATCAGTTAATCGTTTAATTTAATGAAATTTTGAACAATAATGCACTTTGGCAACCTAGTGTGAAATTGAGAAAAGTGATTTTAAGATTCTGAGATATTTATAGCAATGAATTACAATTAAAACTAAAGAGTAGCCAAAAAAATAATAATAAATTCTACTTTTTGTACACTAATAAAAGTGCCTTTTTAATAAATTTATTTAATTCTCCATTCGCACCAAAATTTTATTCGTTGAACGAGTTTATTTTTTTCAAGTCGTTAATAGAACATGCTTATATTTATATATAAGAGATATACAAAAACTTTTTTTAAATGGGGGTGGTTATATATTACCCCCCCCCCTCTAGATTTGCTAATAGGGTAATTTCGTGTTCACATGATACACGACAAATGCATCGCACCAATTTAATTTTGGAGCCTATTTTGCGTTTTATAGCTGAAATAAAAGACATCGCAGCATAACATGATAAATATAACGTGCAATTCGATATTAGATGGTATGGACAGTGACGTTTGTCATGTGATGTCACGTGATCTGACTCCACTTTCTAAAACTTCTATTAAAATTTAAGCAACTCTACATTCCAAGCGAAAAATTAAAATTCAATGATATAAATCACGAGGAATATGATGCAAAGCGTAAGAACGTGTCAAAAAGGCTAGAAAAAACAAATTGAACTTATCTTTTAATTTGCGATACATTTTGCATTTCGATAAATATTTCAGTTTTATGAATTTCTTAGCGATAAATGAAAAAGCATTAAATAAATTTAGTTCATTCTTTTTTTCGGTAAAATGACTAATATTTTATAAATTTCGGAGTAATAGCCGAAAATGTAATGGAAAAAATTGTAGAATTTGGAAAGTTTATCATATCCTTATATCGTTGAACGTGCTGTTCTTTATGACAAATGACAACTCAAGTTGACTAAGTTATAGCGAAAATTCACGGAGTAACCATTGCTGCCAATTAAGTAATCTTGAAAAATGTAATATTTTCAGTTTAACTAATATATTTCCCCCGCGCCCCCCCCCGGGGGGGGGGGCTATTGGGCTGCAGATCCCACCCCCCGAGCTAAACCAAAATTCTTAATTTAATTTAAAATCACTACAACTATTTGTTCTTAATTTTCATTTTAAAAAATAGTAATAAAATCGTTACAACATTGCTTTCTGGCTTGACAGGCTCGAAAATTGTCCTACTTTTCTAGTCATTCCACTTGTAGCGTTGGCGCGGTCGAAAACTTTTTTTGGCTAGTTATTTCATAGCATTTTTTATTAAATTATCGAAAGTATTGTAGTGTTCTTTATTATTCTTATTGTCAGGAGAGGAATGTTTGTAAAGTTAAAGTGTTTTGGTTTATATAAGCCATGAGGTTTGATATTCGTCACTACGATAAAAAGTTTTTATGACCTCAGCCCCCTCCCCCCAGACCCTAATCCTGGATTCGCCACTGTATTTCAGTATAATTTTTTGTTAAACACCAGTGCTAACTGCTATTTTGTATAGTGGAAATCTACATTTGAAATAAGAGTTGTTTAATTTAAGGGAGTTATTTCGCGTAGCGACACATATTAAGTCATTCATCAGTGATGCGGTCGTCGACAGCCTTGCACGTTCTGCCAACTCAAATTGTCAGTGACTATAAATTAGTTAGTCTAAAGTTGAATTTATAAGTAGATAATCGCTAATTCATGATGTTTATTTTCTCTTTTTGTGGCTTATTGCGTGAGTAACCCCCAGAAAATGAACTTTTACATCTAATATCGCGTCAGGAAATATTTTTAACTTTCCATAAATGTAGTTTGCGTGAGCCTCTAACAACCGTACCCTGTGATTTCTAACGCACGAATCTGGCGATCAACTTCTATTTTTAATGTTCGCCAAGTGGCAACCCTGCGAAAGAATAAGCGTCAGACTTTGGATTCCGTTCGCTTTCTCCCTTTTTTGTTTTTATTTCTTTTTTTCGCTGACTCTGTGCAGGTCATCATTATTTTATTTTGCTTTGTTGCATTTCCTTAAAGTGTTGCTTCTTTGAACTTGGCATTGACCACTGCTTTTGGGCAGATTCACCCTCAAAGAGATTTATTTTTTCTTTTCTTCCCAACCCGTTTTAAGAATACCTGAGTTGAAAGTGAAACTCGTTTTATGCCGGTGATGGAATGTTATCGAGAGGGTTCGTGCATGCCGTGAATGTTTTGTTGCAGTTTCTTTTTTAATTGCGTCGTGGCCTGCGCTTATTCAAAACATGCGCTACAGGTAGATAATCGGGAAACGGAGTACACGTAAATAAAATAGAATATTTAATTACTTTTGTTTTTTATTGTTTGCATGTACTATTTTACTAATTGATGCATTTTGCCTTTACTTGAAGAATTGACAGCTGAAAATACCATTTACTTGAATATGCAAAGCAAATCAAACAATTCACTGAAAAAAAAATATTATTTTAACCAGTGGCGAATCCAAGATTTTGGCCTTGGGGGCGCCGGCCCGCGCTGAGGTCATAAAAATTTTGTATCGTCGTGAAGAAAGTCAAACCTCACGGCTTATGGAAACCAAAACACTTTAACTTTACAAACATTCCTCTCCTGACAATAAGAATAATAAAGAACACTACAATACTTTCGATAATTTAATAAAAAATACAATGAATTAACTAGCCAAAAAATGTTTTCGACCGCGCCAACGCTACAAGTACAAGTGGAATGACTAGAAAAGTAGGAAAATTTTTGAACCTGTCAAGCCAGAAAGCAATGTTGTCATATTGTTTTTTTTTTTAAAGAGAAATTAAGAGCAAACATTTGTAGTGATTTTAAATAAAATCAAGAATTCCGACTTAGCACTGTGGGGGCTGCAGCCCCATAGCCCCCTCCCCTGGATTCGACACTGAGTTTACCCAAAATGATACTGAAACATATAGTACTTCCAACAATTTCCTACAAAACAATAAATAGTGGTTTTCAAAATAAAATTTTAGAACACATATTTTAGCAAATGTGCTATGTAATTTAATTTTAAAATCTGTATGAATATCTAGCATTTTAATTTTGCAAATTTGATTAAAATGCATACATTCTAAATCTATTCTATTTCAAAGTTAACACACTGGTGTAATTTTTGTTGTTGTTTGTGTTCTTATATGTAATGGAATGTATCGATATCTCACTTTATAAACTTCGGTAGACGGCACACAGTCTTCTGAGGAATAGGTTAGAACCCCAATTTCTTGCTTCCGTGCTGTTCTCAGATGAAGCATATTTCATAGATACAATTTTAATTAGTTAATTTAAACGCCAATAGAACAAATCAAATTAAATCAAACCTCAAATTTTATGTAATACAAAATCAAACTTCATCACAATATGATAAATATTGTGATAGATAACAATATATAAATATTATTTAATCTTCGAAAAAATTAAAATTATAATAAAACTCAATTAATTCTTTAAATATAACATTCAATATTTTTAGCAGAATGCATGATTATCTTTTCCAAAAAAAAAAGGAATTTCTCCCTTCGAAAATACAGAAAAAAATAAGATCAAGGAATATGTAAATTATGTAAAAAGGAAATGAAAACAGCAATAAAAGGTCAAAAAATAATAATAGCCGTTGTTTTGCAATTGGTTTTAAAAAAATTGGATAAGGTCAAGAGTGGCAATTTGTAGACCAATGTGAGGACGTATGAGTTAAAACGTATGTGTTTAAAATTAAAATCTCATCGAAGTCAATTCAAATCACGTAATATACAGCAAATTCACCTCACTAGTTTAATTTACGAATCCATTTCGTATCTCGCAGGAGGAAAAAGGATGTGATGTCACCATATTGCGTCTGACAACATGCAGTTAACTGGGAAATAACTTACATCGTTACATGGGTTATATCATATTAATGTCACGGCCATTGACTCCATTAGCTTAGCAGCTGAAAAGTAAATCAAGAAAATACTTTTATTCTTTAAAAATAATGTTTCGCATTGTTCAGTATGTGTTGTATTACTTGATGTGTTTTAGGACACAAAATCCCATTTTGGTGATATTGTGTCAAACATACGTATAAAATTTTTTTTAGCGTTTTTGCGTTTATTTAGTAGTACAGTACAAAAAAATCGATTATGTATTTTGGAACAGTGATCGATTGGTTCCAAAATTCGATACTGATATGGAATTTTGTACAAAGATCACATTCATGAATATAGTAGCTTGCTGCGTTATTGAGTTAGCGAGTTCACATTCGCTCGAAACGACAAGCATTTTTTTTTTTTCGGACTCAGAAGGGTCTAAAACGTGGAAATTAATCACGATCTCGAGGCCGAAATTTTCGATGATTACAATACTTTCTCATCGTATACTTCATGTACAAGACATTAAAAAAGAGCTACGTGGAAATTTATGAGATAATATTAGTGTTTTATTCAGCCCATGTTGGAATCGCGACTCTCAGCTTAGAAAACCTGGTACAGATTATAAAATAGTGATCAAAATTAGTGACAAATGATCGACAAAAAATGTTCCACGGTTTACGAAACTCCGGTATAGATTATAAAAATATCTATGAAAATGAGTCAAATGATCAACGAATAATGCGCCAAAACTTAAAAAACTCTGGTATGGACTATAAAAGAATCAATCAAAATGAGTCAAATGATCAACGAATAATGCGGCAAAACTTTAAAAACTCTGGTATGGACTATGAAAAAATCAATCAAAATTAGTCAAATGATCAACGAATAATGTGCCAAAACTCTGGTATGGACTATGAAAAAATCAATCAAAATTAGTGACAAATGATCAACGGAAATGCGCCGCAACTTTAAAAAAAACCTGGTCCAGACTATAAAGAAATCTATCAAAATCGGTGATAAATGATCATCGAAAAAAATGCAGAATGCAAACCGGGAAGTATTTGGTATTTGAAGAGGAGGTGCAAGAAGCAAAACGAATTGATCGAAACGCGGCGTTTAGAAGTTTCTTCCTGCCCAAATGCTCTCTAAAACAAATAACGAGTGGTATCCTCTTTTACGGTCCGAGATCAAAGCTCCTCGTTATTCTGCGAAATCCTGTTTGGTCTGAGCCGCTGCACATCCGCTGCGGGGGGAGGCAACAGTAGCCGCTTTCATCTCGCGCAAGGCTGCTCCATTGAGGGATGGGCCGCTTCGAATCTGCATCCGTCACCGGGATTCGGAATAAGAATACTTGCGCGAGAAGTGGAGGGGACAGAAAAATCTATCATTCAATTGCTCAATATACAAATTTGGAAAGCTTATCCTATTACAATATTTGCATAAGGCATGGGTTCCCACATGTTCTCGATTCTCGACACCCTTGGTGATCCAAGCCTTTTCCAAGGCGCTCTATATGTACGCAAAATAGTCAATAGTTTTTTTAAAAAATAAACTTGATTCAAACAAGCAAAAAACATTTAAGGCCACATAAAAATTTATTGAACAAACTTTAATAAATATAGTAATGAGTGCGATAGGCGGGACTGTTGATCACAGCACCTTCGTATCCTTTTTCTCGTCGATTTTCGTTCGATTTTATGAGATCAATTGCCGAAAACCGAGCTTCGTACACATCAGAAGTAACAAATCGAATTAAAACTCTCAGAGCTTTAGAACTTAGGAGTGGAATATTTATTTTTCATTGTTAAAGCGTAACTTTCTCCCACTTCATTTCTTGCATAGTTGAAAAATTAGAACGGGCTACAAGCCATTGCTAACAACCCCATCCACTACCCTAGTGCCGACTTTCGATAGTTAAATTTTTATAGGCTGAAAAGTCTAGGGAATTCGAAAGCTGAATCAGAATAGCAGACTGTTACCGCAAACAACCATTTGGACACGAATACGAAGTACGTGACATCCAGTGGAGCTCGTTCAAACCACTCACTCATTGTTAGTTCGCACCATCGACGCTGGATGTCGCGACCTATGATGCTGAATTAAAAATGTGAATGAAATTATGAAAAATATATAATATCTAGCGGAGGAAGTTGATACTCCCAGGCGCACACTTTGGCAACCTCTGGCATAAGGAATATCTTTCATCTCGGTTTTTTACAATTTTTAAATTGAGTTATCTTAAAAAATAACTTCAAAGGTATTTTTTAAAAATTTTTATAATTTTTTTAATTATTTTGATGGATCTAATAGCCGTCTATGATTACCAGTTTCTATTGGTTGTGTTCCGTAACAAAGAAATCTCCTATACGTAGCTTACTCTTTAGGGTTACCTCACCAAATAATTTTAAAATTCAAATGTCAATTGTAATTTAATCCATATTATTTTAGAAGCATTATGCCTGCTCTGTTCAATATACTCATGCATCAACATCTGCATCCGTTTCTTCCAAAGGCCTGAGATACATAGAGCTACCAGTTTCAACACATTTCAGACAATGCGCAGCCAAATTTTGTTCAAATGCTACATAGTATGGCATCACTTTATATTTTGATTGGTAACCCATGGATTACCAGTAGCTTTTATGGCTATGAAGGATTATGATTCAAAACGGAAACTTTACCGTTTCCTGACGACGTCAGTGCCGTCGCGGTAGATCGAAATGTCTTCATCCGGCCTCTCAGTCTAATCAGAAATGCTGGCGGAAAACCGAAGAAAACGGACTAATGACTAAAAAAAGGTAGAATTTAAGCACTGAATTAAGAGGACTGAAATGTGGAGAATCTGTTGCACATAAAAGGTGAAACAGTATGTTTTTCTAAGAAAGGAAGTATACCAATGACGTAAAAACTCTCTCAATATGATAACCTTTACTTTAATTAAATGTTTTTATATATATTTTATTAATTTACACTCTGCGACCAAAATAATAGTATTTTTCTGTATTTTAGTTCGGTTTGAGAAATGTTTAAGCTGTTAGAAATCGTTAAAAAAAGAAATAATAATAAATTTAAAAAACAGTTTTTAAATACGCGCTTTTATTACTGTACTAAAAAGCAGATTTTTTAAAAAATATTTTCTACTTTTAAGACTTTAATTCATTATTGTAAATATTATGGAATCTTGAGATAACTTTTTTTGTCAAATGTACAACCAGGTGGAATCAAAATTTAATGAGATTAATCGATTAATTGATAATTAAGTTCTGATAATATTAAAATAATGTATTGACATCAATAATACATGAATGTACAAAATTTCAAAATTCTAACCCATCAAGAAATGAGTGTGATGTATTTCAGCATAGTATAAAGAATCGTGGATCCTTCTTTATCAAAAATAATATATTTATTGGACGTTTTCCACAGCACAAAACATGTAAAACAAGCACATACAATTACATCACAAAACATTGCAATCACTCACATCACAAAACATTACATCACTCACTTACATCGAATTCCAAGTTCAATCTCATAATCATAATTCTTTTCCGTTGCTAGGCAACGTTAGCAAAAGATAATATCGTTGCCAAACTATTTTTATTACCTTTAGAAAAGAATTAATGCCAAACGACATTTTTAATTGATTTCTTTTTCAGACAAACGATATTTTAAAATTAATTTCTTTTATGACAAAACGATTTTTTTATCTAATTATTTTCTTTCTTTAAATATTTAAATAATTCTACAAATATATATTTTTTTATTCGTTACGAATATCACATGAGTAAAAAATGGATTACAAAATTCCATCCTTACAAACAAGAAACGAGTCGACTTAAATAAAAGTGGATTATAATTTACACCTGGGAAAATCATAGAATATTTTGACTCTAAATCGCATGAAATTTTGTGATATTTTTTATGCCGAGCTAAAACAGTTTATTAATACATTAGTATACCTTAAAAGCACACGCATTGGTGAAGGTTAGGTTTCAGGAATTTGAATAACCTGGTTAGACGAGATCTCGGGAAGCTGCAAAAGGAACACATTTTAACTTAAGAAATATAAATGTTTCAGTTCATAGAATATTAATCCTCTGAAAAAATATATCATTTGTAGAGCGCTTTTATTAATTTTTTTCTGGAGGTTTCGTAAACGTGCTTCCAAAAATTCCGTTAATTTGAGGAGTTGGAGTTTGGAATTTTTACGGTGCCAAAGAGCCAAAATTGGCCATTCTGCGCCAATTTTGAGAGATTGATGGGGAAGGGGCAGTTTCATTTTTTTCTTTGAAAATAGTCTGCAGACATTTTTTTTTTCAATACATTATAAAAGATACAAAACTGTTGACAGAAACAAATTAAACTGAATTTTTCTCCAGGAATGTAGTGGAGCCGGAACACACTGGAAAGCCATTTTGGTACTGCTTTTTTTTATAAGAGAAATTCACAAGAAAAATTGTTAAAAAAAACACCTCCTTAAAATACACCAAATTTTTGTCACCCATTTTAGAGCGTTCCGGCTCTGTTCTTCTCCTTCAAAGAACTAAAGAGAAATGAATACGCACATCAAAAATCGAGAGTATTCTCTCTCGATGCGAATACAAGGTAGCCATGAAAGGTGAGGAAAACGTGAGGTGTTTGGAGCTCGATGTATAAAATCTCATCTGCCACTGACTCCCTGTGATTATTTATTGTAGACTCATCTGAAAAGTGTAGTTTACAAAAAATCTAGACACTTTGAAATACCCCATAATGCTGCATTCTGCGGTAGAACACACAATCCAAAGAATGCAATTTTTGGAACACTTTAGAAGTCAACTCATTGAATCTTATGCCCAAAGTATGAAATTTGTAATGGGAACTGTGACAGTGGATTATGCGATTCTTTCGACAGACAGCCTTGGTCAAATGCGTGTACAGCGCCATTTTGCAGCTGATGGCCGAAATCGGAACTTATTTTTTGCATAAATTGCAATCTCATGGTTCTAATAGACCAAATTTGGTTGTACTTTCTCAACAGATTTCTTTACAATAAGACTCTAAACACCTCAAGTACGTTATTTTATAGCCCTCCTGCTTAAAGCAAAAAATAAACAATGACTAGCCGCCTTTGGTGGCCAGCTTTCGCCTGTAATATTAATAGACCGTAGCTATAGTGGGTGGCTGTTAATTGTGAAATGGGTGCATTGATGGCATATCTAGGGATCATGAGCTTTTATATGAAATGAAAATTGGCGAAATCGGTACAGTGGTTGAGGTTAGGGCACTCTTTCTGTGGTTTGGCCAATTATTATAAGTATATAGATTTCAAATAGCAAAAGAATTGTTCTTAACGTTACTAGCTTAATAAGAGCAACAATTGCACGATGTACAGCAGATTCCAAATTTTATTTGTCATCGGCCATTTTAAATGTGTATGTATTGACCCTATTAAGAAATTAGTTTCATCACATCCACTTTATCAGGGGTTTTTAAACTCTTTTTTTTTCTATTCGCTACCCCTTTCCTGGTGGGAAAAATTTTGCGCCCCTGTTTGAATCCAAAAAATATTGCTTGGATCACAAAGTTGGAAAATAAATAAGAAAGTGAAAAGTTAATGAATGATAATTAAAAGGAAATGTAATAAAAAGATACCTGTTTAAGAGATTTTAATGAAATCTTTTCAATCAAGATAATTTTCTTAACTATATAGCGGTTACAATTCACTGCCTTCTCCTTTTTATGGTAGGTGGCGCTACTAGAGCCATCCGGTTTTTTTCCCACGATGCCTCTCTCTTCTTCTGTGTACTTGTGTTGTTGTTCTCTGTCTTGCGTCTTGTACCTTTTAATGTACCGTGTCGTGGAACTTAACCATCTAATAAAAATGGTTCCTGAAATTGAATTAATTCTTCAACAGCGGCATTCCACATAAACATGAGTCTCGTCCCTCTACAACTATGTCCTTTTTTTTATTATAAATTTTGAAATGTTTAGCGTGCAGCAACTTAAAAGCTTCTGCATTACACAATAAAACTTTTAATCTGGAAATTTAATTTTCCAAAATTCGTCATTAAAGTTCTGTAAACGAATTTTACTTTTAAGGAGAGAACTTTTTTCGTTGTTGTAGCCAGTATCGATTGCAAATTTTTTCCAATTCCAGCCCTGTTAATCCTTTCTTAAACAGTGGCGTAACTTGGGTGAGGCAGGTAGGGCACGTGCCCTGGGCGCAATCACATAGGGGTACAAAATTAAGGATTCAGTTGGTTGCATTTAAAAGAAAAGTAGTTTTTTTTAAAGCTCTTATTCCAAAAATCTTAAAAAATGAAATGGTTTCAACAAAGTGTGGAAAAATCTTAAGAATGCGATCTTTTCTCCAACCCGGAAGCCTCAAGCTGCGACAAAGTATATTATGTTTCATATATTTTCTGACCAAAACCCTCATCGTGAGATTAAAAGCTCGTTTAGAGCTTCCACCCTACTGGGGCACAAATTCGTATATTGGTGGGTTGGGAGGTACGGAAAGATGGTTAGGAATCGAATATCACCGCAGGGTTTCTTATGGTTTCTATCGGTATGCCTGATTC
Organism: Araneus ventricosus; assembly: GCA_013235015.1. NCBI lineage: Eukaryota > Metazoa > Arthropoda > Arachnida > Araneae > Araneidae > Araneus > Araneus ventricosus. The sequence continues at coordinate 14,926 of BGPR01010615.1, forward strand.
ATACTGATTGGATATCGGTTTCTTCGGAAGTTGATGATAAATGGCTCTCAAAAACGTGTCTTTCCTATTTTCTGTCAGCAAAAAGAGTAACTGAAGAAAGCAAAAAATACCTCCATTTTTTGGCGAAGTGCAAGAACACTCCAGAAACCTTGAAAGACTTAATTTCCCTTTCGGCTATCTTTACATTGTTCTAAGTACTGAATATTTGCATATTTTCTATGTTGAGAATGCGATAGTATTTATTTTAAATTTTATTTCGTAAACCGAAAGAAAGAGAAAAGACCGCATAAAGTTTGCAATTGCGAGAAAAAATAATCAGACCGTATTCGCGTTAGTATCAAGATAAATGAAAGCGATTTCTTTAGAAATTTAGTTCCTGCCGTTATGTGTCAATACTTGTAATACTGTCTATGGGCAAAAGGAGTAGCATGAATATTTTTTTCATTATTATTCGTACCTGTGTGGGTTTTTTTAATGGATGAATGTACAATGGAGATTTGTACACATTTTATATTGTTTTTCAAGTACGAGACGAGTACTTTTATTTATATTTTTCTAATATATCCAAAGTTTCTTTCAAACAACTTTGAATTTCTAACTTGAAACATATTTAAAGGTTTAAAATTAGAATGCACCAAATTTTGTGAGAAAATAAAGCGAAATTTTGTAAAAAAAAAAAAAAATGTGTTAATCGATATCCTTATAAACTCAAAAATATTTAATATAATATTTTTTTAAAATTCATTTGCACTTGTAATCTTTTCATTCCCCTGTATAAAGTTTCCGGAAAGAAAATGAGAATCACATTTCAAAAGAAAGAGGGGGCGCAGTTTTAGAATTTGTCCTGGGCGCCATTTTATGTAGGTACGCCACTGTTCTTAAACCTCATTCCAATATTGCTAACAGGCCCGTCTTTACAAATCTGAGAGCCATGGTATAGAGTAATTTGACGCCTCGTCCGAACTTTGGCTAGCAATTTGAGAGAATACGCCCCAACGAAGATACGTACTTAATAAAAAAAAAAAATAGTGGAACAAAAAAGAAGTCACCTGTTCTCTGATTAACATCTTACAAATTTGCAAATCACCAGCTTCCATAAAATAGGCAACTCTTAATACGTGCATAACTTACAGTTTTCTTACTGGTTGTCTCTATACGAATATTTTTTTGAAACGATATACATTTTTATGTAACATTACAAAAACGATGGCTGTCTATTTACAAACACTAATCATGTATCTTACTTTTAGCATATTTAAGATTATAATTAAATACATTCTTTGGAACGAAGTTAAAATTAAATAAATACAGAAAATATTTAGGTGCCTTTGGATCAGCGACGCCCCTGGCCCATTTAGATCAGTGGAGAAGACAGCCCTGATTGCTAATTGGAACACAAGTTTCATTCTCCATTTCTACACAAGATGGCAGCACCATAATGAGTCGTAGCATACGATAATTTCTGCTGTTGGTTGGGGACGGAGCAGTCTCCGTATGTAATAGTATCAATTTGATTTTTTGCAGGTGCATTACTTTATTTATATTAAAATCTCTAGTAATGAGAAAGATACGCGTGCGCCCAATAGTGATGTACAAGACGGAATGTTAGAGCTAAAGCTGCTAAAATTGGTGTAGATTCAATTTAGACCGTCACCAAATATATTAAAAAGCGATTATTTTTTTTGCGAAATTTTAAATCAAATAGTCAAAAATTAAGCAAAATTGTGGCGTTTTTCATGAATAATTTCGGAAAATTTATTATTATTAAGGATTTTTACACTATCTTTAAGATTGGAAAACTAATTACTTATTATACTGCTTTAGTGTATCCCATTAATTTTAACAATTTCTCTAAAATTATTTTCAGATTTTAGAAACTCGTCATTTGCGTTGTTTCATCAAGTTTTTTTGAAAAAGGTACATTTCCCATTTCTGCAATTTTAAAATTTAAATATTTTTTCCAATATATTTTTGCTTTTAAATTACAAATCTAATATAAGAAAACCTGCATGCTTTTTCTTACACCACTCTTTGATGCCTTTGTGTCAGTCACTCTCGGTGGATGATTTTGGTAAGATAAAAATATTATGAGCCTCACCAATGCCTTAAACTAAAAACTTTTTTATACATTTAAATGAACTGTCATGTAGGAAATTTCTTCTTCGCCCTGCATAGCTGAATTAAGATGGCGTACACATCTAACATAAAAAAAGGCCTGCATGCTTTTTCCTGCATCACTCGATGACTCTTTTGAGTCAACTTTGGTAGATGGTTTTGATGTCATTAACATCATAAGATCCCCACTGATGTCGGTAAAAAAAAAATGCGTTTTATACATTCCGTGAATTTACAGGCTAGGTCAAAGAGTTTATGTTAAGTGTACGTATGGAAAATTCGTCATCACCCAACACAGACGTTAAGGAGAAAAGAAGAAAAGCGTTGCTAAGTGACATTCAAATCCAGCCAACAGCGCAACTAAAGAGTCAAACGTTTATGAGCACGTGTGCATCAAGCTAACAGCTTGGCTAAGTTTCGTCAAGCAGTGCTAAGAGACGTTTGTATACATAAATCGAAAAAATTCTCTAGATTAAAAGTGCTTTCAAGTTGGACTATTCCATACATCTATATCCACAACCGACGCTATATCCTTCACCCACTGGGCTTCGAGTGGTCAGAGGATGGTGGGAATAAATAAATAGGAAAAACAATACAGCGGAGATATGAAAAAGGAAACGCCACAGCTTGGAGATAAAACTGATTTAAGTATGTAAACAGGGAAGAAAAGTTTTCTGCTTTTTATATATGCAACTAAAAGAAGCACTTAAATAACAAATGCAAAATCTAAACAATCACATCAAAACAATTGGAAAAATAAATCAAATAACATACTGCAATCGGAGCCACGCAGTCCAGTGAAAAGACTACTTGTAATCCAGTCTAGTTACACTATTGATTATACATTTAAAGATTAACTAACCGGCATGCTCGGGGAACGCCGATTTCCGGATACCTGAAAAGTCCGGATAGTTGAGTGTGATGGGAAAAATGGGGGAGATTGCAGCCTTTTTTTTTACCGATTCTATCCCTTAACCATTTTTTTTTTTTGTCGATTTCGTTTTTTCAGCGGAAGGTGAGGAACTTTTTTTTTCTTTGGTTCTCAATTTTGCTTTTGAACCCCTCCCCCCGTAAAACAAGTCTGTGTACGTCACTGTACTGTATATTGCTTTTTTCCTTCTACACCCCTCCGTGCGGAGCGGATGTTGCATTCCAGAAATAAATTGCCCGCGTGAATGGAACAGTTCGGGCGCGCTAAATTCTGGCACTCTGATGTAAATTATTTAGAAAAACTCATTTTCTAATTTTTCCGGTTAGTTGAGCTTTCCGAATACTTGAATGCCGGATAATCGAGAATTTACTGTACTAATATTTTCAAACTTCAAATAGGGGCTACCATTATTTTAGTTGCCTAACAGCTGCTCTGCTCTTTGCGTGCATGAACCTTCTCAATGGATTCAAGTCACGTGAAATTCGTCACCGTCCGCATTACTTAACTTCTCTTTCTTATTCCTGATGTGCTTCCGATTCCAACATTTTAAAATGGAGCGGCGCACTTTGTGCGCACATACAACAGGATGCCAGTTACATCGAAACACACAGATAAAAAAATTAAAGAGTAGCAAGTACAATTATTCAGCATACCCAGAGCCGCATTTATACACTTCTACACCCTAGGCAAACCCTCCTGGTGCATTCACTGCAACGACAGACATAGGCGATGTAAATGTACCGCCAGTTTATTTAATGTGTATGGATGTGCTTAAAAAACAGTACTTTATATGATCTTTTCAAAATAATACTGAAATTTGTAAATATTTTATTGTAATTACTTTTATATTTGCGCGCTATGATTATTGCGCCTTAGGTTGGCCCTATGGGAAATCTGGCCCGGAGCATACCGGATTTATTTCCTAGTATGCTTCATATTTCAGTTTGCTTGTTTATAGATTCCACGAAAAAATGGAATGAAATAAAGTCAGAAAGTTGCAACTCATCACCCCACTGCCAAAGAACACTAAGGGCCTCTTTCCCCCCTACTTGCCAACCTCCAGAAGGATTGCTATGCAAAACCTGCTCGTTTCGATCGATACAATGAGAAATGTGCACCTCAGAGCGATTTTTCGGAAATTTTAAGCTAGATTTTGGCACTGTGCATCCTAGCAGAAAACATTTAGTTAAGCTTAATAAGATTTGCTTCTGATGCTTTAATTTTGAGATGGTACAAAAATCATTATTGCGAGATATTTTCGGAAGAAATCGCAAAAACTGGAAAAAATTGCTTAATTTTTAATTAACCGAAATTTTATTTAGCTTCTGGACTTGACAATGGTCTTTCTTTCGTTTTAAAGAGCGCATGTGATAAATTTCATCAAGATCTGTATAAGGAACACACAGAGAGACCGACCCTCTTCTTAATACAAATTAGAATTATTTTTGAATTTTAAGATAGTACGGAATTCATTTTCGTGTTATATTTTCGAAATTTTGGCGGAAAATCTAGCTAAAATTTCCATCCTCCAAAGTATATTTGTGAGAAATTTGGTAGCTCTAGGTCAAATGCTTTACCCTATTAGTGTAGTGATGCTACCTTTAGGGAAGTTACTTGTAAATTACAATTTATATATTTTTTTCAATTACAAAAAGAAATCACTACAAGTCATTGGAATGTCATTTTTATTTTTTAATTTGCTCGCTCTAAATCCACTCAGAGGCATTAATTAGTTTCTTTACTGTAACATGTGGAAAGTATATTTGTATAGTGTGAAGAAAACTTCCAAATTTTAACATGGACTCTATTGGGGTGGGTTTCAAAGAAACTTTTGAAAATGACATGGGTAGTTTTTCTTTTTCTCTGATTCATGTGTCAAATGAATTGGCTTTATATTTTTAGTGTGGTTTTAATTGAGTGTCAAATGAGTTACCCTTTTTGTGTAAAATATCAGCACAACTAATAAGTACTTGAAATGAGTTAATTTTTGTTTGCTTAATTCCTTTTTGAAGTTTCATGTTTTACTCTTTTATGCCTTATGTTCCATGTGTCATTGAGAGTGGTTTTATACATTTTGAGTTGGAGATTTAATTAAGTTTCGATTGAATTTATTTTCTGTGTTTTAAATTGTTTTTTTATGTGTATATATGCGTTCAGGATGGGGTTTAAATTTAATGCGTTCTCTAATTAGGTTTTTTTTCTTTATTTAAATTCTCTCGTTTCCGTCAAAGCGATACGAGCATTTTGTAGATCGCCATTAGGGCCGGAGATTTGCTTATCCCTTGTTGTTTCATATCCGGTTTTAGAGGCGGTCCAACATAGGCCGCAGGACATGGGCAGCTAACTAAGCTAGAAAATGCAAAATTATTGTTAAGTAGCGGGGAAACTTGAACATTCAATATAAAGACAGAAAACATTAAATATTTATTAAAAATGCAATGTTCTATAACGAACAGACGCAATTTAAATTATAAAACATCAAAATATATTTCAACTGTTGCCAAATTGTGCGGTTCTTCCGACCAATCGGAAAGCGGCAAACTGGTTCGCAGAATATGCTTTGTTTACGTTTGAGTTTGCTGCTGCAACACCAGCTTATGACCCTGCGCTCCCCAGTTCAAGGAAACGTCCTAGAACTGCTATGGATGCGGTCTTTGTTAATTTCCCACAAGTCAAAAGACTTAGAACAAGTCCAACTCCTTCCAATCTGGGTGTTTAAATTTTTTCTAAATTTCCATTTCGAACTTTGTTAGCTACGTTGTGCTACGCGCGACTTTTTCTGCATTACCCCCCACTTAAATTATCTCCCATTTTTCACGTGCTAAATGTTTAGCTTTCTTTCTTGTTACCATGCCAGCAGCAGTCTCTTTGTTGTAGGTTCAACGATCAACGTATTTTCATTAATTAAAATTATTCCCCCATCTTTCTCCCCCTTATGAACCATTGCTTTCTTGGAAGCAGTCAGAGAGCATTGTTCCTCTCATTTTATCTTTTTATATCAAAAACTTCATTCGGTTATGTCAAAAATCTTTAATTAAATTCCCTTTCCTAAATTATGATGTAGAGGTGCAAGTGATTTCTTTTCACAAAGCGGAACTCCGTAATCAAGCCCACGTTGACGTTGAGTTTGCTGCTGCTTGTTGATTTATCTAACAAAATCCTAATTTTTATCATTTAAATGAAGGAAATGCCCATAAACTGTCGACAATAAAGCCAGAGATCTTCGTTTCTGTCACTGTTTGGAAGTTAAACTTTCACTCAAATTCAAATGTCACTTTTAAACTATTTCCTATCATCTTTATACAAAGTTGAAGTAAGCTTTCTTTACTGAAAGTTGTTCGAATTATGATATGAATAAGAACGTGCTTTATTTTATCTACTTAAATGGTATTCAATAAAATTTTGTTCTAACCTTTTAGTAAAACAAAAGAGATTCTTCCATATTTCTGCAACAAAAATAATCAACAGTGTAGTACTTGCAAAGTATTCAGAATTTATATAGTTTTTTATTGTATATTTATTTGTGTTTGAATTGAATAAACAGCATTTTTGTTGAGTTAAAACAAACACAATAATATTTATTCGTGTTAATTAATTTTAAAGAAACGTTAAACTGAAATGTGGATATTAAGGATTTCATAGATATTTGATTGATTACAAAACTTCTCAAGGTTTTCACTATTCATACAATAGTTATTTTTAAACTGTCAGAATACTAATAACAACATTTAGCAACTTCGATATGCTTGCTGAATTACCTGAATGAAGACCAGCTTGTTTAGAATCAACATTTATACATAATAACCATAATTGATATTTTCCTAACATGATATAATATCAAAAATGATTTCTAAATTTTACTTACAAGTATACATTCATAAATAAAATTGCAGTCATTTCCAAATAACATTAGTTTACTATAAAAATATCTAAATAATACTGTTGTAAAGTATTAACAAAAAATATTATTATTATTTTATATATAATGATGCATTACTTGTATTTCTGAGTAAGTATTCAAAACATTTTTCATACATATATATATATTTGAAGCTTCTTGCATAGATGTAGCTACTTATAAAAATGAACTGGCATTTTAAATATTCTTCCGCAGATATCTCCTAGATGTTTTTAAAATTCTATGTATGCAATTGACAATTTCATATATTTGCTTTTCAAAAAAATCACATATCTGCTTAGTTGTAAATTGTGTAAACATGCAATAACAATCATTTCGAAAAACGTAGGTTCATAGCATTAAAGGCTAAGATACTTTTAAAAATATATACAAAATAATATTACAATTTTTTTATGCATAACAGTTCCTTGTTTACATTGACAAGAAATTATTCAATTCATATTTTATATGTGATTACGAAGATTCTTACATTTCCTTACAAAGATATGGAGTTCAGTGAGTAATGAATGCATTTTATACAAATATTACAATAAATAATTTTATAATTTATTAAGTGTGCTAATCAGCATTATCAGGTAAATTTGCACATTCTGTATATAAACACAATTCACTACAGTGCAATTTCGAAGAATGGCAGGAACAGCTTCCAGTAGAGCAACTATTATTTTTACATTTGCAGTGAACATTCCCTATTAATGCTGAAGGAACTGGATCTTGAGACATTCAATCTACTTCCAATACACCCTTTGAAATCTTCCATCCATGTTGCGAAGGACATGGTGCATTAATAAAATTGGACAAACTCCTCCTGTTTATTCCAGCCTGGTAATTTGCTCGTAAAATATGCTTTTGAAGGAAATCTTGATTTGGAGGGAGATTGGTATCTGATAAGCTGCAAAGTCGCAACCAATTATAGAGACAAAAATTTACAGAAGAGCATCCATTGTAGCCATATAAATCACATACAAATTTCTCCAAAGTTAGTTTTAAATCTGCATTAACAATCCAGGATTCTCCTAAATTTATGAATGCTTTAGTATATTCATTGGATGCCATCATTAATTTTACAGGAGACGACTTTCCTTTTTCTTTAAATGCACTAACAGAATCACACCCTGTAAATGCATGAATACCAATCATGGCTTCACAAACATATTTATCAAGATTTTCATAAATATCTGCAATGCTAATCAAATTTCTATTGATGTTATGGGTGTTGTCAAAGTATTGCTTCACATTTGGCGTTTCGTTGACGTTTCAACACTCTTGTTCGAGTTTTCTTCCGAGTCCAAACTGTCATTGTCTTTTCTATTTTGTTTTCGTTTGATTGCGGCAATTATTCTCCTTTTATCTGTGAATCTCATATAGCATCTGCGATGACAGCTGATACTCTGTTGGGAATTATCTTCATTGAAAAACAGCTTTTAATTGTGCCGCTACTTTCGTTTCTTTCTCATCGGTCAAAATCCACTGATCTGTACAAAATTTAATTTTTTCAAGACTTACAACTGAGCAACACTGAAGAACATCTACACAGTCGACCACTACGTGTATTTTACATTCCACCCTAGCGAAATACCATTTTATTTTCTATAATAAACTTTTTAGAATCGCAGAAGTCGGAGCCTCTGAAAAATAAAATGCGCAAAAAAAAACAACCCGCGCAACGAAAGATTATATCCTTGCTCCTCATTGGCTGAATTGTGGTTTTCTCAGCGATAGTGATACTTTATAAGGCATTCTGATTGGTCAGAATAATGGAAATTTTATAACTTTAATTTCTTTATATTAATTAATTTTCGTCGATCCAATGTAGAACATTGAATTATAATTTTTTTTGATTTCATATTCTTTTCTTTGGTTAATTTCAAAAGTTTCCCCGCAACATAATAATATTACTTGAACGATAGCGAGGCATGTCCTGCGGCCTAACATGGCTAACTTTGGAAAAGGACGCTAAAAGCGACGTCACGTTTCTTCACGGACAGAGTGCTGGACTCTTGTCCAATCAGGGGTCAAGCGCTTTCGTCATCATGACGTAAGGTCGGCCTCCCTATTTAAGGGATCGCTTTCTTTATGTTAACGACATTCCAAAAACACATAAAACATTATTAGGCGTACATACCTAATAATGTTTTATGTGTTTTTGGAATGTCGTTAACAAAAAGAGAGTAGAGGACCGGCGAGATTTTCCCTCCTTGTGGAATGCCTGCTCTAAAATCTTACCTCGAAGAGCGAAAATTCGCGGTTAAAATTGGCAGCTGCATTTCCGAAGCCAAAATTATGAGAGCAGGCATTCCACAAGGAGGGAAAATCTCGCCGGTCCTCTACTCTCTTTTTGTTAACGACATTCCAAAAACACATAAAACATTATTAGGTATGTACGCAGACGATACTGCCATTCTAGCTAAAAATAAAAACCATAAATATACGGCAGCCGCTTTAAACCAACATCTAGCGAAACTGGACGACTGGTTCCTCAAATGGAAAATTGCCCTTAACGTTAACAAAACAGAAGCAGTGTATTTCGCAAAGGGTAGAAGAAAACACAAACCAATAGTTAAAATTAAAAACCAAACGATCACCTGGTCTCAGCAAGCCAAATATCTTGGCGTAATACTAGACGAAAAATTAACCTGGAAAACTCATATTACAACAATAAAAACTAAATTTCGTGCAGCCTCAAGAAAACTTTTCCCTCTAATAGCACGAGATTCGGAAATGAATAGGAAATATAAATTGCATGTCTACACTGCGATCTTACATCCGATAATTACTTACGGATGCCCCATCTGGGGGGCCGCAGCCAACTCAAATATCAGAATGCTTGAAATTCTAGAAAATAATATAATCCGTCTAATATGCAAGGCTGGATGGTATATGCGAAGTGAAGATATAAGAAATGCAATTAAGCTAATCTCTTTAAAGGAATTTATCAAAAAAATCTCAGCAAAATTCTATCATAATCTTGATAAAATTGATAATGAAGCCATTCAGCAACTTGAAAATGATTCCCCCGATCCGAAAAGCAAAAGACCCCGGAAGATTCTTTTATAATTGTAACTTTAATTAAAAAAAAAAATGGAATAGCTATCCTTGCTAACTGTTTCAGACCCTTAGCCCCCGCCCCATTCCTCCCAAAGCATTTCTAAATCCTGAAGAGCAGTTCCAAACGGCATGTCACTTCCCTTTCAGAGCAAGTAAAGAAAAATTATCACATCCAGAGTTCTCTCAACAGCAGTAGGTACTCTTTACAGTCACCAGTTCTTGCAGTACTCCAGCAATAACCCCACAGGATCCAGATGGACTTCCACCCACACATTCTTTGCCTCCAACAACAGCAGCAGACTATCCAATTTCCAGAACTGAAAGTATCCAGCATCACCAATGTACCGTTACCGGGGATTAGGCCCCCTTCGGGGGCCATGGGCCTCAAAAATTACTTTACTGTTTACAGATCGTGGCCTTTTGGGGTTCCTGTTGCTTGACGCTTCGTCTCACCGGATTTCTGGGTCATTTTGACCTCTCTCGAGGGATCGCCGTTGCGGGGTCTTTCTTTTTGAATCTCCGAGCAGATTCAGACGTTGCAGAAGTAAGGATGTCCGGCATCTTTTAACATCGGGGCAGATTCCTTTTTAGAGGATGACGGAGTGATGGTGTTTTTTGAAGAATGATTGGCGCGCGAGGCGTGACCAAATATTTCATAGATAACATCCGTATTTTTTTTGGCATGTGGACACTACAACAACGGACGAGCGACCGGGTTACCATCCTGCTGATGAGGGTCTATTGAGACGATATCCTGGCTCTCTAGGATTATCAGACCAAACCGAATCCTGACTAGACGAAAGTTGCGGAGCTGTGACGCCGACAGGAAAGATAAGTCCTTCGTTACATACCTCTATTTTTATCTAAAACCAAAAAAAGGTTAACGCCTGAATTATGCCTTTTCTTTATTTGGACTCTTAAGTGTTCCAAGAATTAAGTAACAATAAGGAAAATTGAATAAATGGGAAATGAACTTGGGGAAGGGGAGTAAAATGTTAACGTTCAATTCAATTTGAAGGAAAGTTTGTAGGAGTTATGCTTTGAAAATTTTGATATTTATATGTAATCCAGAATTTTAGAATGTAAGACATGTGTTTAACTTGTTTTATCATGAGTAATGCGTATGTTTAATTAGAGGGAACTGGCCAAACTATATTGAATCTTGGATTGAAATTCTTAATGTCCCACAATGGGAAGCACACAATTTCGAAATTTTGAAGTGTATTGAGAAAATAATTTAATGAATCAAATTAATTGTAAGCTCGTGGTAAATCTGAAAGTCTTCTGTTAGCCTAATGTATCAGTTCTCTTTAATAACATTTTGTGTTTAATGGACAGTTCAATTTGGGGCGTGAGACGTGTAATGCAGATTGTAAGGGGATTATTTTATTAAGCTGATTCAAGAGTATTGGCTTACAATTCTCAATTGTCTGTCGGGGGAAGAATTTAAATTAATGTTGTAGAATACCTATATATATATAGTTAAATATGTTTTTTTAATGACGGTGCTGTATCTTGTAAATGTTAGCCTCTGATTATGATAAGAAATTAAAAAAAAGGGGTAATGATAAGAATAATAATTAAATAAATAAGGGAATGGACTCTAAGGGGAAGAATGCGCCTCACGTATCAGTTGGATCTTGCTTGTATATTATAGTGTGTCACTTATTTTGCGGAATGGGCGCCCACCGTTTTCTTGCTTATTCGGGAGTTTGACTATTTCATAAAGTGTGCAATAACTTACTAGTTTGACTACTTCATAAAGTGTGGAAGAACTTACTAGTTTCACTTAATTTGTGAACAATTAAAAAAGCTTCAAAAAATTCATATTTTTATTTACAATTACTGATTTTTGTTGTTAATTCACAAGTGAGTCACATCCTTAATAATGATCTGGGCTTTTGGCAAATAACTAAGAACCTAAGGTTATTGCGCTCTTTAACACAACACAAATTTCCAACTTAATGTGATAACATTTTAACATGTTGTATATCCTTAAAATTTTGATTACTTAGCTGGAAGCCTTTTTTGTATTATGTTGGTGAATAATTTTGTTTAACTTGCAAGTTAAAATTGTAATTCTTGGATATTCATTTAATCTTCTGAATCTTGTAATTTAAGGTGTAAAGGTTAAAGTAAAATCACGACCTTAGTACGAGTGCCAACACACATTAGGTCAAACACTCTGCCCTATTAGTGTAAGTGCCAACACACAATCTCCTTTAATGATTAATACAGATGTGCAGATTTTGCTTATCATGCGATTGCGACGTCACATGAATTGACTCTATAGGGGCACATATGTAATGGAGATGCACCTTGATTGTATCCAATAAAATTTTCAAATGACATTCAAAGCATTTACCCTTGCCTTTATTAAAATTTCTGCATTTTCCTCCAGGACAGGTATCGCCAACTTGAAGTTCCAGACCCCTCATGTGGTTCTTTAAATGTGTAATTGCTGTTCTTTTTCAATTAGACAATAATATGTGTATAACAAAATAAAATAAATTTAAGTAAAATAAAAATATCCTAACAATATTTTTATAAAAATGTTTGTACAACCTACTATTCTTTGTTTAGCTACAAATCCTTTCTTTTGATGACAACCAATTGACTTCCAAATTCGTAAATTAAAAAATGCACACTCGCATACTCTCAAGAGCATGTTTAAAGCAACTGAAGATGTTGCATCATCAGATTCTCATGTGCTCTTCTGCTGAAACCCTCTACCTGAGAGAAAGTTCATCTTGTGATGAACTCATCCATAGGTTGTAGATTTAGGTATATTTATACTAACATCCCATTTTTAAGCTAACATGAGGGTTATTTTGGGATGGATCTCGTAATTATGAACCGTGGTCAGATGACGAGGACATCCGAGCTGGCACTCTCTCTCCAAACTTCCATGCCACACAAACTGCAGGAAACTGAGTTGTAGAAAAACCAAGGAAAAATATCTACTTTGCTGCACAACATAAAAGGTTTGATATAGAAAATCTTAAGGCAAGTTCAAGTTGTTTTTGATACTTCAAACAATTTCTCCGACACTAATGTATACAATTAAAATCTTTTGCATTTGGAGTTCTGTTGACTTTTTGATCAACATAATTTTGCGAAAAAATGATTTAAACATTTTATTAAAAATAAACTAAGAAATAAAATGAACAGTGCAATTCTGCCATCTTCTTTGAAAATGAAAGCAATATCACATTCACAAAAGTATGACAACTTTCTCGAAAAATTCAACAACATAAATTACACCAGAAACTATATGTTTTTCTTTTTTTCAACGATGTATATATTTTAATTTCATTAGTGATAAAAGTTAAATAAATTATAAAATATTTGAAATCCCAGCATACAGTTTGATGAAAGAAAAATGACTATTTATATGCAAGAATGTTTAAAATATATTTTTTTAAACACGTAATTATGACTTTTACTATGCTGATAATAAATAATTGTATTGCAGTACATCTCATTACAGTACCTTTAAGTAAAGAAAAATAAACTAATTTAAACACTACCGACAGAGTTATTTTAGCCTCAGTTTTTAAAAATATATATTTCATAATCCAAATTGCTGACTTGTGGCTCCATAAGTAAGCTATTATTTTGCTCAATATAAATCTAAAAATTGGCTCTTTATGACAAAAAGATTGCTGTCCCCTGCTCTAGAAAAAGCATAAACCAAGATTCAAAAACAGTTTCACAATAAAAATATAAGTTAAATTCATAGATATTAAAATTTTACTTACCAGTAATGTGTCACTTACTTTCTGCCCAGTTTTTCGTATTACTATTCTAAATGAAGACTAAAGAGTACGAAATCATTTAAAAAATATGATATGATGCCTTAATCCTAATGGTAATATTTATTATTTGAAAGATAAAATAATTCCTTTAAATATACTGTTACAATTGTAAAAAGTACTTTAATTCTATTTTTTGAAAAAAGGGGATTATTTTACAAAAACTATCTTTTAGAATGCATTCTCTTATTCATTTCAACAAACTCAAAAAGAAAATATCAATACTACAATGGTAAGCAAAATATATTTTATTTCTACATCATTACACCTCTTTAAAATAATTTTATACAGATTAAAAATTAAGACAAAAACTCTGAATAATACAACACTAATTTAAATGCTTTAAAAATGACAAACATTTTTGGGAGAAAATTATTTTTAATCAAAAATATTTCTTTTGAAATTCACAAGCTATCTCTCTCTATATATATACAAAATAAGAAAAAATTATATTTTATATTGATTTGCTTAAAGAAAGAAGAGACATCAGATACTTACACTATCAAAAGAGGAATGACTTAAAATTGACAAATTTAGTGAAAATATATAAACTTACCTTTCCAAGATATATACATTTTTATTTCTGATAATAACAGGACGACATATCACAGCTTCCTTTAATAATCATATACTGCAAAAAAATGCACGATATTTAAATTCACCTGAAGATTTTAACAAAAATTATATTTATGTTAAATTGTACCTTTAAAATTAATTGCTCTAAAAATTACGAAATAAAAATCGCTAAAAGGATTTTTTTTTTAAAATTCCTTTTCGAAAAATTGTCTACATTTTGTTTATTATTTTCTTTTTAAGAAGATAATAAACAAATATGACATATAAAATAATTATTAGGCTAGTTCATTATATTCCATATATCTGTTTTGTCTGCAACATTAATAGGCAAGAAGTCTGTAATACAGTTTCAAAAATTAAAGCAGTTCAAAATGATTATTTTTATTAAAACAGAACTCAGAAAAAAAATAAACAAAATTTCAAGGCAGCATCTGTCTTTAATGCATTTGAAAATCAATGCTCATGAAATGATTTGATTCACATATAAATCTTACAAATGATGAAATTACAATTAGAAACATACAGTTATAAGAATATATAAATAATGCCAAACGGCATTTAAAATTCCACACAACTTAACAATCACTTAACGAAAAGACGCGATCGAAGTTCAACTTGTACCAAAAACTTCCTCCTTCGTAGGCAAAGGAACAATTCGAGGTCCAACTCGCGTCCACACGTAACCACTTTCGGGTTTCTCAGGAACAACAGGATAAGGAGAATCTTTCGCATAATAGTACTCCGATGGGGCATGGCACACGAACTCGAAACATTCTAATTTTCGTGGTATGTCCTCCTCTGGGCCAATTATGTAAGTTGCAGGATCAAATCGGCCCTTAGGGCTGGACTGAGTAGGAAGCAACCACGTGATGACGGCACTTTTCTCGCAATACTGGTCTTGTAAAAGGCCTCGAAGTTGGGCATAGTACACACCGCCTTTGACGTCCACAACCGAAACTATGTCACCGACTTGAAAATATGTACCTTTGTAAAATACAGTTTGCGAAGTAACTGGAGTGGCGACCGAAGTGGGGGCTTTGTTGCAAACTTTTTTAAAAATAGATCGGCGACTTTTCCCCTTCGGGTTGTTGCTTTTCGTGAGGATCTGCTGTTTAAATTTCGAGCTTTTGGCGCGAGTGCTTTTTCTTAATGTAAAAGGACAGCCATTGCCATTAGTTTTGTTACTGCTCATCGCAAGCGTTCTGACAGAACAGGAGTTGCAAACGACTTCATCTTCGTCGGTTTTTCTCCACATAGTTGATGTGGTTGTTTTGCACATGCTGCATTTGGGTTTCAATCCGAAAGGCATTTTGTCGCAAATATATCAACAAACATATAACAAAAACCAAACAAGCGGTTTCAGAAGAAGTACGTCACAATCATATAGAAGTTGCCATAATCTCAGACATAAACTTTGCAGTCGTGTCGCAGGAGGGTTACAAAAGGATTATCAAATAAATATACATTTATAAAAACATCTAAAATTTTGCAATGAGTTAAATTTCAAATGTAATTTTTTTGTGGTAACTTAATTGTCATCATTAATAATGTTTGGTATTGTTTCAATCCGTATAAATTTGGCAATATGAACCGCTGTCAAATACATCTCAACTTCCCATATTTATCTGTTTGTTTATAAATTGGCATGAAACCATGGAGCAGACAGCCGGGTGATTGGAAACTGAAAAACATTGCGTTACGAAATTTAATCTTGCATTTTTATCCGCTTCAAAGATATTTTTTGGAGAATCTGTGATAAAGAACTTATATATATATTGCCAACGTATAGTTTACTTTAATTTTTTCCATGTAGTTGCGATATGTCTTTTCCTTGCTCTGTGCGGCTCTACAAGATTTGTTAATTTTCTAAAACCGCGATTTCATATTTTAAATTATAGACTTTCATTTTTATTCCTATTTCTGATACGCTAAAGATCAGGATAATCAACATGAATAAATTCGCTACAAATTTTCTTCAAAGAACTCGATATTTTGGTAATAGATTATTTTTCCGAACTTATGCTGTA
Source organism: Araneus ventricosus (assembly GCA_013235015.1). Classification (NCBI taxonomy): domain Eukaryota; kingdom Metazoa; phylum Arthropoda; class Arachnida; order Araneae; family Araneidae; genus Araneus; species Araneus ventricosus. The sequence goes on from BGPR01010615.1 coordinate 31,357, forward strand.
AGCTCGGAAGATTTAGAAAAGATTAAAAAATTCAAAGAAGAACAAGCAAAAATTATGGAAAATCCAAATAGAACTGTTAACATGCTAAAAGATGAGTTTAGTAGGTATAGAAAGGGAGTGTTTCGTCCACCAGAGCCAAAAGTACCTAAATTCTCTGAATATGTTATCATTGGAGGCGGAATTATGGGTTCTTCTATTGCTTACGCTCTGAAAAACCGAGCACCGGACAGTTTTGAAGTTACGGTTATCGAAAGAGATCCAAAGGTAATCTGACCTGTTTTAAATCTTGATAATTTAAACTAAATTTTCATAAGAATATGAATGCTTATTTTCTGTACGGTTTTGAAGCAAAGGATAGTGTTACGTCAAAATCTACAATTGTATAAATTTCATGTCAAACTTAATCTGTGACTAACTTTTTAAAAAAATTCATTGTAAAAAATAATTGCTTTTATGTCTTCTTAGAAATCTTTGGTGTTTGATGGAATGTGATTCCAAATAACTGTATTCTCAAAATTATTAAGAGTTGAAAGGCTTCCAGTGTTGTGAATTTCTGTACTAAGTATATTAATTTCAATATTAAAACATTCAAACCTGAAGTTGCTTTCCCTTTCTGAAGGTAGATATGAAAATTTGTTGTCTGTCACAATAATGCTAATACTTAAATTTCCCAGTAAAATGCCCCATTATATTTCAGCCTAAATATCAATACCTTTCATTTCTAAGGATAATTAGCAGATTATTATTTTGGTGGTGATGCATCCTTATATTTAAATTGGCTTTATACCCTGCTTAATAATATTAAATGCTGCATTAAGTATTATATTATCATATTTATTTTTGCACCTTTAAGTCATTAGTATTTATAATTCACTGAACAACATTATGTATTGATATTTTTTGAGTTGTAATGGAAAAACAGAAAAAAAATTATAATTTTCCGAAGACTATTTTTTTCCCTATATGAAAATAATAAAATAAATCTCCTAAATGAATAACTTTTTAAATATTTTTAAAAAATTGTGAGCTGTATAATTAAAAATAGTGAAAACTGTAGTTAGAATTATATCGCGTAACTTGGGAGAAAATTCTTAAATGAAATATTCACTTTTACACCCTTAAGTTATCAATGTTTATAATTCACTGAGCAAGAATATATTGATATTTTTCACAGTTGTAATGGAAAAGTAGAAAAAAAAAATGATTTTTCTAAAAACAGTTTCCTTACTATTATGTTTACTAAATGGCTAAATTCTTAAATATTATAAAATAATTATCTAACTGAATAATTAAAAGAAATGAAAAATAGTCTGAACTATATCACATAAACTTAGGAGAAATTTTTTTAATGAAATGTTCATTTGAAAAAAAATTGGTTAAGTCTTATAATTTTTCGACAATTGGCTTAATTATTTTAGAAGGGATGTATATAACACCATATGAAAATGACAGTGAAACCTGTGTATAATGATACTGTCTATAGTGATAAACCTGCCTATAACGATATTTTCTTTGGTCCTCGTGGAATTCCTATACTCAACGTATTTTCAACCTGCCTGTAATGAAGATCACTTTTAAGACTTGCCTGTCTATAACAATAATTTTACTTCTTTAGAAAGCTGGTACAGCACAATCCCGATTTTTTTTTTTTTTTTTTTTCCCTTTGAAAATGAACACCCCATGATCAGTCATGTCGGATAGTAGGAGAATCAGAGGGAAGAGGCAAGAAACCGCAGCCTACTATAGGATGGGCATCCGAGGAGGAAAAGGGCAAAGATGTTTGTGGTAAAACATTGGCTTTTAAAAAAAAAAGCTGCAAATAATTTCGAAAATTTATCAAGAACTAACGCAGGTTGATGCTACTAAAAAATATAGGATTTTTCAGTTGATGATAGCTACTTTTTTGAAAAAAAAAAGGATATTGTAGATACTGTAGAAAAAAGTCAAGTGAATAACAAATGAAAACTATTTAAAAGTGCCGTAAATGATGATGCTGACAAAGTTGTCAACTAAAATTTTCATTTCGAAGTTCTTAAAAAAAAATTTAAAATAAAATTTTATATCTGTATGCAAAATTGTATATTTTATATATTTATAAATACAGTTTTATATAAGCAATTATTTGTAAGAAGAATTGGTTAATCTGGAGTCTACGGTGCCAACTTATATCATTCCTTTTAGGATCCCCAACTCTTTGCCACCAAGAATGGAGATGAGAGAACATTTGTTTTGGTTGCGCAATGATGTTTTTAATGAGTGACATGCGTGGAAATTAATCTTTTCATCAGTGTTTGCACATCGCACTATATTGCACCTTGTTTCGATTGGACTGTTTTGTTCATCTCTTCAATGTGATTGATCGAGTCATTTGAATTTCAATAAAACTTCATTTGGAATTCTTCGGTTTGAATGTCAGTTCAGTACTGTGTATGTTATTCTGTGTGTTTCTTTTCTTAATGAATAAGTGAAGCTACGAGTATTCTGCTATGCTGAAAGCGAAGCCGCGGATGTTTTTTTAAGTTAAAAATTTGCCCAGTACACACTTGAAATGCTGCAGGCTTTGCATGCTCAATCTCTCCTTTTCAAGTGACTCATGTGCAAGAGAACAATAAAAAACACCCTGCACATCCAAAACAGTATTTGGTGACGGGAAATGAAATTGCGCCAAGAAAAATTGACGAGAAACGGGTGTACACCGTAAGCTCCAGGTTTACTGAAGAATTAATAAGCACAATAAAATATGTTAATATATTAATACATGCACACACACATGAACATTGGATGCATGAATTCTCAAACTGTCTATAACGATAACCTGTCTATAACAATATATTTTTTAGGTCCCTACAATTTCGTTATAGACAGCTTTTACTGTATATAGCTAAATTTCTATATCTCTTGTAAAATACTGGATTGAATAAATAGTTTTATTAAAAAATGTTGGGAAACTTTTATTCTCATTAGTTAATGAAAATAAAATATTGATTGTGTTTTTTGATAAGTTATATTTAATTTTTTGCACTGCTGTATTAAAAGATTAGAGTAAAATTTTTTTAATGAGCATCTGCTTGTAAAGATTTTCTATGACTTTCATAATAGTTTTTCTGAGATTTCTATCTCAAAGTGTTTTGTTTTTTTGATATATGACTTTTTTTTTTAAACAATTTTGAATTAGAGATTTATAGTTCTGTTCTTTTAATTATTCTTCATTAGAAGTAACCACTAAAGAAAAATATAGGATTTTCTGAGTGATTTTAAAACAAAGTTTGTTTTTGCTTGATATCAGTGCTCCCCTTAAGTTTTTTTTTTATAGTAGATCTATTTTATTACTTTCTTCATGTTCAATATTCTTGTATTTGACTGAAATAAAATTTATTTTCTGAACTTGTATAATAGGCTTGTTCCATGTTTTTCTTTTTGAAAGTTTTATAAACAGTTTAAAATAATCATAAAAAGTCTGTACGTAATCACAAAAAAGAGCAAAATAATAGACAAGATAGTTTCTTTTGTTTAACCTTTATTCTTGCTTTGATTTTGGACTGATAGCATTTTATTTGGCAATGAAACTGATTAAAAATATATCTTACACATGCTACAAATCAATTTTTGAGAGAAATACTATTTCTTCATCTCTTTTGATATATAATCTTCTTATCTCAAAATGTGTTATTGTGTCAAACTTTTTAGATGAATTGTCAGCATGGCTTTTTTTTTTACCTCCTTTTATCTAAATATCTAAAGTAACAAAACTTTAGTGAATTTTTTTTAAAATTTTGTGGAGTTTAAAAATAAATTGATCTTTTTAAATTTAAAAAGTTTTTATGATCTCCTATTTGATGAAATGTACATAGCTTCTTTTCTGCAACTGTCATAGCTCAAAATAGCTGGAAACTTTTGGAAAGTAACCTATGTTTCCATATCAGATCTGTGAATATTATTGAGAAAATTTAAAATTTAGACTGAAAATAATATTAAAAAGTTGCCACTACATTCTTTATTTATTTATTTTTACTATTATTTGCAATTCAAACTTAATTAATACCCTTCATTGTAATAATTTATGTTAATCTTGAGCTTTCTTGTTCATTTCCAGTACACTAGGTCATCATCGGCTTTATCTGTTGGTGGTATTCGTCAACAGTTCTCCTTAGAAGAAAATATAAAACTATCCTTATACAGTGCTGAATTCTTGCGAAATGTGAAGCAACACCTTAGTGTTTTAGGTAACTTTTTTTGAAAGTTGTAAACAAATATTCAAATGTAACTAACTATTTATTATGTTGTTGTTGATGATGATCCCCGAAGATCAGCAGAGCTATATCAAGTCCATGAGCCTGTGCACCCTGAAGAAATCCAAAGTCAATAGAGGGTTAGAAACAAGATCCTGTTGGGAAAGTCCCAGGCGTGCTATGCACTAATTTATTATAAATAGTATAATAAAGGTTTTGTGATTATTTGTCAGTACTTAAGAATTTCTGTATTTTCCAGTTTCTTTTTCTTAATTTTTTCCCCCCTGGAAGTGTGGGTCCCTGATGTAGTTTAAGAGGGCAGTCCGTCCTGTTGAGCACTTTAGAAGGAAAACAATTTTATAAGTAAGAAGAACAATGCCACTACATAAAAAATAACTAATGCAATTAATTTTTAGTTTTCGCCTTGTAACGGTAAATTGCTTATATGTGAAAAAAAGATTGGTGGTGAATGCACTATTTTTAAACCTATCTGTGGAGATTGAGGGACTCAAATGACGAATTACACTACTAAAATAATGCTCTTTTCCTCAAAAAATATTTCGAGGTTTACGGGCCTTATGTAACTTGTCAAGGAAGGATGGCATGTTGTAAGTTTGCCCCGGGTGGCAAAAGTTTGAGCTATGTAACTGGTGTGGTTTGTTATCTCTATTTTATGTTAATTAGTTGTTTGCTGTTTTTCTCTATGGAAGTGAATTTTTTTTACTGTATTATAAGAATGAAATTTCGAGTTCTATTTGTAGTAGAGATAGAGTTTTAATTAAACTGCTGTCTTGAAACGGTGAAATATTCACTCACAGTAAATACTGGCATAAGTATATAGTCCAAATGAATGTGATTTGAATTCAGTGTTTATTTATTAAAATACTAGCCATGGATCTAATGGCAAGGGAAGATTGAAAGGTACCTAGCTTCTCTGAAATATGAGAATTTAACAGTGTTTTATTTGAAAATAATGTACAAACCCTTTAAACCTTCCCTATAAAGTCAGTAAATGATACAGGGAAAAGTCATTAAATATTGAATGTTAGATAGGTTTTCTGCATGATACTGCTAAGCAGTGCAGAAGCAGTTTCTGCATGATACTGCTAAACAGAAGAACAGCAAGGAATCCTATTTTAATAATGGAAATCAAGTCAAAATAATCAAAATTCTTTATAACAAAGGAAATGTGGATCATTAATGTAAATTTTTGACATTGAATTCATAGTAGTTGCAACTAAAATTTTATTTATTTGTTATTCTGTTTAGATGATGACCCTCCAGATATCCAGTTTCAACCTCAGGGATATCTTTTCTTAGCAACTGAGGATGGCGTAGAACAAATGTTAAAAAATCATAAACTTCAAAGGTATGAAAACTGAATAAATTAATAACTCCTGTTTGCATATCATTGTTAATGTTTTGTTAAAAAAATTTCTATCCACACAAATTAGTTATTGCGAGGCAATGTTCTATAGGTGCTGTTATGATTTAAATTATAACTTCACTTCCAACAAACATTTCAATTTATTCTTTATATCTAAATATTCATGTATAATTATGTGTTTTAAAGTAGGTTGTTTCAATCTAATACATAATATGCGGTTTGATTTTGTTGTCAGATCAGACAGAATAGTGTTTCTCATTTTTTTTTTCTCCTGTGAATGCCTCCCATAGTATATGCAGACTTTAATATTCGAGTAAAATAAATATTAAAGTCAATATTATATTTGGTGCATATTTTTATTATGCTGAATAATTATTAATACATGAAATACTAATATTAATATTATAATAGTTAAAAGTGTCCTTGTCATTAACCTTGTTAATATGATTGAAATTAATGTAAATAAAGTAGATAATGATATTAGATGGTTATTCATTTAATTACAAAGAGACAATGTATTAAAAGATGGAAATTGGGTTCTACATATGCAAGCTGCAGTTATAAATGATTCTTCTTCATAAGAACTCTTCATCAAGAGCTGACATGTTGAACTAAATCCACTCTGAACTTAATAGGAAAGAGGAAATGAGATAATTAATTTCTTTATTGCCACCTGTAAAGCAGGATATCTGCCAGCTATTGGAAGCAAAATTATTGGTGAGAATTTTCTGAATTTTGGCTGCAATTCAATATTTCATAATTCATTCTCTTCTATATCTATGAAAGGCCTTGTAACATAACTTAGTTTAAAAATGGATTTATCAAGTAAAATTAATCAAGTAAATCTTGAAGATTTCCCCATGGTACAATCATTAGTTGTATATGACTATAGGCAAAACAATATGCAATATAATACAAGCAATTTGAAAATAAAATAAATCCCAGCTAGACATCCTTATATCACTTGAAATGGGTGCTTTCTGCCCCCTTGAATGAGCTGGTTTCCTCCACCAATGATATTGACTACTCTGGAAAGTACCGTGGTAGAATATCTGATATCAAAACAAAATAGTATATGTGACTTAAAATGTGGCATGATGCTCAGTTGAAATATTTAAATATAAGTATATCATCTAACTTGCCAGTTAATGATCCCAACTGCATTTGAGGCATTATGTGATTATTATTAAATTAGATGACTGTAGACAAGGTTTAAGAAACAAAAATTTAAACTATACAATTTAAGCAAAAAAAATAATAACAGAAAGGTTAACTCTGACATATTCTTTGAATTTAAATAAAAATTTACTGAAATATGCATCAGTTGATATATATATATAATGACATTTGTGAAATGTGTGATATTTCTATGTGACAAAAATGATGGTTGTAATGTATGGGTATTTGTCATAACCTGCAGTGAAAGAACCTCAAAATTTGACTGCTCTAAAATGTATATGATTACCTTTATCCAAGAATAGGTCAAATGAAAGAAATTGTTAGTAATTTCAAAAAATCAGTTCAGCATTTAGCACACGGAAGAATTTTCCATCAGAAAGCGTGAGTTTTTACTATCTGCAATAAGTTTTTCACTGCCAAAATGAAGGCCAATTGGTCAATTCAGGAAGCAAAACTCATGCTCTATGACGGAAAATTCATCCATGTGCTATGGGCTTTAAATGTTTGAAAGATGTGCATGTGTGTTGCATAAGTAAAAGCTGCAAATTGGAACAGCTGAATAAAATGGAGTTTCTTTTTCATGACAATCATTGTTTCAAATTTGAATTGGTTTATGTTGTATCTGCTATATCTGTATCTTCATTTACAATAAATGAAATAAACTATTTTTTAAAAATATATATTATTTTTAATAGTTTCTAAAATTTCAATGGTTTTTATTTCATTTATATTTTTTTGTTTATTTAGAGGACTTCATTAAATGAAGAAAGGGGAAAAAAAGATTTCAGTCTTGTGTGCGTGTGTTTTGTAGAATATTCTATTTGCAATATTTAGTTAATATGAGTTCTAGACTGTTTCCATAACCTATTATTTTTGTACATATAAATTTACTATTTTATAAATATGATGCATTACTCTGCAATTCAGTGCAAAGTTGCTTAAAGAGTTTTAACATTAATTATTTTTATTTTTGTTCATTTAGGGAAATAGGAGCAAAAGTGGAACTTCTTAAACCAGCTCATTTGAAGCAAAAATTTCCGTGGCTAAATGTGGATGGCATTGCTATGGGATCTTATGGTATTAAAATGAATTTTTAAACATTTTTCCTAATAAACTAGTTGTTTCTGGTTTGAACCATTTTGTTCCAAACAAAAGTACAAAGATTTGCTGATTGATTTGTTCACTCTTTTGGAGAAAAGTAAACTTTAAATTATTACAGCAGTGCTTTTTCTGTTTAGCATTTTAAAAAAGCAAAGAAAAAAAACAGTGCAAGGAATTTTTAAAAAAATCAAATCTTGCTTTTTTCTGCTTTGAAGATTAATTTTGAAATTAAAATAAATAATTTGTAAAAATCATGCTTAATTTTCATTTAAATTTGAAGTATTTTAAAATCAAACATTTTATTGGTCTTAAAACATTTAAGTGTGGATTTTTTAATCCATATTCATATTAAAGCATTTTCTGTAAATAGACTACATATTTCTTATCAAGGCTTCTTATTAGGCAAGTAATTATTATAGTTTTTATTAGAGCAAATATTTGCTTAAAGTTAGTTAACTGTGGGAATTTGACTGATTGAAAAACGACCTTACCTGGCAGTAATGCATATCCTAATCTTTTAATATTTTATTTTCATATGGCTTCACTTGTCACTGGAATACTATGTGTCAAATTTGGGCTGACTTTTTTAATCTCAAAATATTTATTTCTTCAAGTAAGGATATCAAATAAATGATGACCATCTTCTTGATCATGAGACTGTTTAAAATAACAGTAAAAATAACTTATAAACCTGTTTAAATTACATAAATTGAACGACGATGTTTAGCAGAAAATCATTACTAAAACTTTAGGTAACAATAAGAGGAGAGAAGAAGATTTTGAACTGAATAAAACAAACTTATGAACAAGTATCTTAGCAACCAGGAGTTGGGTTGCATACTAACAATTTATAACTGCTGTCAAAAAACAATTAACACACCGAATTACTAGTTTTAACAGAGACAACCTTGATTATTGAATTATATATATTATAGTAATGAATACATGATATATTAAAAATACAAAACTATTCATTATATTTTTTAATTGATCCTCATTTAAAATGTTCCCTTTAAATTAAACTTCTGATAAGTAACAATGAGATAATCGTTTCTGTATTTAGTGGTTGCGTATATATAAAGCTGTGCACTAAAATTAGATGCAGTTGTGCAATAGGAAACCAATACCGTTTTATGCAAACTGTACTTAAATACTGGTTCAAGTTTACTTCACAACACCCCCTCCCTTCCACAACACTACTTACAGAGCAAAAGTTGATTTTGTACTATTCTAATAAAACAATTGTGTATCAAAATGTGATTTTGGTGTTTGGCATAACTACATCTAATTAACGTACAAACAACAAAATTTTTAATTCAGATAATATAAATTAAAATTGTAAGCTTGAATTTCTTCACAATAGGTTTTGAGAATGAAGGTTGGTTTGACCCTTGGGCTCTTCTGTCTGCTTTTAAGAAGAAGGCCTGCTCTCTTGGAGCTCAGTATGTGAATGGAGAAGTGATAGGCTTTGAGTTTGAAAATCATTCTTACGAAAAGGGGGAAGAGGCAAAACCATTGTTACAAGCAAATTATTTGTATGTAAGTATTAACTAGATTATTAGAATTTCGATATATTAATGTGTTTATTAACATTTTGTTTTGAGTATTATAGTTTTTTTAAATTTCTTTATTTATATTAGTATTTGCAGATATTTGTTTCAATCTGTATCTAAATATTATTCCTATCTTAAATTATTATTTTCTTTTGATTAACTGAAAATTACCTTATCTCTTGTCAACCCATGATTGTGTGCTGTGATGCCTCTGGGCACTTAAGAGAATGATTAAAGAGATATTCATCAGTCAAGGCTTTATGCCAGGTAAAGAGTTGTTACGCATCAGTGACCTGCGTCATGGATTTTTGATTTTTTTGACAGATTTAGTGACAAAGAAATATCTACACATTTTTTTTTGTGCGTGTTATCTTAATCGGTTCACTCATTATAAATTATTGTATTCTGGGAGATGATTACTGGGAAACTTCGTCAATATCTTAATAGCCAATGGTTAGCCTAATATACTAGCTAGTAACAATGCAGTGGAAGCAAATATTTAACAAAATGTAATATAATAATAGTTTAGTTAAATGCGCAACATTTTTACTTGTTGCAAATGAAAAAAAATAAAGAATATCACCAGTTCAGTTATAAAATAAATTTTATGAACCTTTTTTTAAAAGTATTATGTATAATGTTGCCATTATATTGTAGCAAAAGTATACATAGAATAAATTCATTGTTTTTAGTAACTTATTCATCTATAGCACAGAGCCAAATTGAAATTGCTACAGCCAACAAGGAACATTGAAACGTGCAACTTGTGGGTTTTGTGAATTGTAATAATTTTTGTAATGTCATAAATGTGATATCAATGTGTTGATCAGTTTGATTTCGTTTTAAGGAGAAATATGATCAAAATCTATATTGACAATAATTCAGTGTATGTTCTAGTCAAATTTACAAGTGTAAAATTTATTTTCTGTCTTTAATTTCTAAGTTCAGTGGCATATTCTGCTTAATATAACTGATTAGCAGTTACCATTTATAAATTTCATTAACGTGTATATATATATATATATATATGAAAGATCAGGCTTTAAAAAGGTGAAAGGCAGTCCATTGTCATCAAGGAAGAGACGATATTTTTGCTTAAATCTTCTTTTATTTAGGCATCAGGCGTTATTTCTTCATAGGTAAAGTATTTAATTTGTATGCAGCTCCATGACCAGAATTTAGAAGTTTACGCTAGAGCGGCGCGTTGTTGTTGAAAGCTTACATGCCGGCGTGAAAAAAAAGGCAGAAATGAATGCGCAGAACGCTTAAGTACCCAGGAAAGGTAATTCCCCTTTAGAACTCGTGATTTGAAAAGAAAGTTGTAGTGCGTTAAATATGATGAAAGTAGAAGTATTTAAAATGAGGTGTTGTTAAGATTATTTAGGAAAGTTAAAAAATTAAAATATCACATATATGTATAAGATTTTTTAAGCCTTGTCTTTAAATTATTTTTCTATACATTGTCCCTGAGTATTTCTATTTTTGAAAAAAAAACTAACTAGTCAGAACTCTGTTTCCCTTTGATCAGTTTATTAGGATTGCTGAATTTTTAATCAAGAAGGCGTCGCAAGTTTTGTTATTTTAATAAGCCTACTTAAAAGTATATATATATTATAAAATTTGCATGTCATTGCAGGTTAAGGATGAAGTGGGTGACATCCACTGTGTTGAGTTTGGTACTTTAGTCATCGCTGCGGGCCCCTACTCAGCTGATGTTGCTAAACTTTTGAATATTGGACAGGGAAGTGGACTTCTGAGTGTTCCTTTACCCGTGGAACCAAGGTAATAGAATACCGAAATATTGATAAAAGTTCATTCATTGATTATTATTTGCATGAACCTACCGTTGGGTTTTTTCGCATGAGATAGGAGGCTGCCAAAATCTGTATTTGGTATCCCTGTTCCACGGTAGAATATTAAATTTTTATTACTTCCTGATAAGTGGCCATAGGCCTTTGATCTCAGGGCTTGTGAACCGCACTCAGGAAAACATAAATGAATGGAAGGCTCAGTGTTGTTATAAATTTCTGGGTTTTTTTATGCTGATGTTCATATTGAAATAAAATACTGGAACTTAAGTTTTGTAATTTTGTATCCAACAAATTAGCTGGTATGTTATAGTACAGCATGACAATTCTTAATTAAAGTTGAGAGGTAATTTGATTTGGATTGTTAGTTTTTATTGTTTACTCTTTTAGAAAAAGATACGTGTATGTCTTCAACTGTGATACAGGTCCTGGTATAAATATGCCTCTGCTTATTGATCCAACTGGTACTTATGTGAGGAGAGAAGGTTTAGGTGGGAAATACATTTGTGGCAGATCACCTGCTCCTGTAAGTATTTTTTTAAAATTTTTATTTAGCGATAACTGATTTTAGAACTAAGCTGTTTTCTTTCCGAGAAATTGGTCGGATCTCAAATCTATTATATTGCCAAACTACCATGAAAGGATAAAAGTTACTTTGTTTCTAAATAGAAAATTTACCAGCATATTATGATAGCATGAATTCGAAAACACTACACTAAACTGGAACAATGTTTTGCTGGTCTTTTAGTATCAAATGAATCCCGGAACCGTTTAATTCTGTGATTGTATTGTAATGTTTTTACAGATATCATGTGTAGCCAACATAATCTAGTTTTATCAAAGAACATAACATATATTGTATGAAAAAAATTGTTTATAAAATAAGTTGAATGGAACAAACTGTGTAATTTGATGCTATATGAGTTGAAGTAGAGTTTGATTATTAACATTTTAAAACTGGAAATAGTATGGAAATCTTTAATTTATTCAAAAAACAGCAAGAAAACAAAATTTGGTATTAATGAAATTTATAGTAAATTTTTGTCAGAAATCTCACTTTAGTGCATGTCACCATTACCATCAATAAACATAATTTTAACCTACAAGCTAATGAACATAAATATGGATTAAGGGTAATTTCATCTAATCTGCTGAATGTCAGTCTAAATAAGTCAAAATTTTACCCTCCTGACTGTTAATATGTTAAAAGAATAGTTTTGACTGTTCTGCTTTTATGAAGTAGAAAATATTTAACAGTTTTAAAACGAAATTGTTTATGAAACATTTTTAAAGACAACAAATTTCTCTCAATGATTTTTATGGCTAAATATATTTTATAGCCAGAAAGAAACAGTCATCTAAAGCATGTCAGATTTTGATCAAGTTCTGTTTTATAATTGAACCTCTAAAAGTGAATTATAATAATTAATTAATAAAATAATTATTATAGACAGATGAAAGTTTTCTTATTGTAATGTTCATTTACACAAAATAAACTTAGCTTATCAATTCAGATTTTTAAGCGATTATGTCAGATGGTGTTTCAAAGGATTGAGTGTAAATATTTACAATGCAAAAAAGCATCTTAACTGCATATTAAATGAAAACAATTTTTAAGATATCATGATTTTAAACAGAATACAATAAATCCTATTTTTTAATAATTTATTTAATATTTATTCCACTGTGTTTATAAAAGCATCATTTTGCTTTTGTCATATAGCATGAAGAACCTGATGTGAGCAATCTAGAGGTGGACTATAATTTTTTTGAGTCTTCTGTCTGGCCTCATTTGTGTAAACGCGTCCCAATCTTTGAATGTATAAAAGTGAGTGTTTGTTTTTGTGATTTTTTAAATACTTATATTTATTTGATCTCTTCAAATTTGATTTTAAAGCCCAGTTCTTGAGGAAAAGTGAAAAAATTAATATTTGGAATTAGAAAGATATGTGGGATTTGTGCCCGTCACCAACATATGGCGCATCGATGCTCATACTGTAACGGCTCTATGTTACTCGGAGTCGGAACGGAGACGAGAGGTGAGATCCGACGGGTAAGGCAAACTCTCGGGTAGGAGACCTGAACTGCCTTTAGCTCCCGCAAAGGGGAGATTCCAGATCTCAATATGTCCAGCAACTGACTGTGCGTAGGTGGTCACAAGCCTGAAGGATTGTCTGAGTACTGTGGTACAATATGATAGAATCGTGAACTCTCTGACACTGGAAGCCATTTCATAACAAAACCTGTAAATTATTCAGCATCATCCTCTCTTTTCTGTCATAATGTTAATAAATCAATGTGTCACTTCAAGTGGGGTGATTGGTATTATTTCAAACCATCACACCCACAGATATGATATTCTGATATAAAATATGATTTTGATGATCTTATCCTTTGGGACAGGACAGTTATTTTTTTTAATGTGTTGGTTTTATATTAAATCTTTAACGCAGGGATGGGGAACCTTTATTGATTTGAATGGCCGCATTAAGCTCAGCAGCTGGCAAAAAGGCTGCACGAGCAGAATCTTAAGGTTTTTGTTCTGTAATTATTATTATATTACAGACAAGTACATTATTGATGCAAATTGTAAATAACTGGTAAGGCCACATGTGGCCTTACGATAGCAGGTTCCCCACCCGTGCTTTAACCTTTTAGAATTTGCATCTTTTACATTAAAAGGCTGTTATAATGACAACTAGAAAATCACCCGTCATGGTATGACGGGTGCAAATTGCCTCTTCATTTGAGAGATTTCCCGTCAAATTTGACGTGTTTGAATAGATATATATGCGAGAGAAATGTTTAACATCGATTGAAAACAAATAAAATAAACATATATTTTATGACAGGAAATATTTTTTTATTTACATATTTCTTTATTCAAAAAAACTCTCGGTAAACAACATTCAGTGTGAAGTTTTTTTTGTTGTTTGACAATTTTCCTTGTACTTCAGATATCTTTGTGTAAATTTTAACGTTTCCAAAAAATATCAAATTATATCATCACGATTGCACTAAATAATTAGATGCATCATGGCGTCCAAACTGTATCACACCCATGATATACCGCTGACATAATTTACTACTTTCTATTAAAAAACGGAAATTAATTTGAAATATAGGATAAATATAACTGAAAATTTCTCGGGAACTATTGATCATAGCGTGATAAATTTTATATCGATGGATAGCAAATATTATTTCACTGTTTTAGAGCTATTAAATTTGAAATTAGTATGACAATTACTCTTTTAAATTTAAAATGGCTGAAATTTAGGTTTTCTAACAATGAAATAATGCTGTTTAACGTCTCGCATCACTATGGCGCGAGTTTTATTGTTGGTGACATCAGAGCATTACCTAGAGATCTGGGCTATTATATTAGTAATGTATAAGTGTGGTGAAAATTATTGCTATATCAGACTTCCTGTTATAAGCAAATCATAATAAACTAAAATGCGATAAAGAAAGTTAAAATTAAACTAGCATGTTTACCTCTTTTTCCTTTGCATTTTGAATCATTTTTATTAAAATACATATCCAAAGTAAACTGCTTTTGCTTACTTGTTGTTGATTGGACAAGAGAACTCTGTACTTTATGGAATGCAGCAATCAGAGCCGGCCCCGAACCAAAGCGGGGCCTGGTGCAAAGTGGACTGTGGGGCCTTGAAATAAATTTCTGCTGAATAAATTAAATTATTGTATTTTGCTATTTATTAGATTGCATAATTTGGTATACTAAGGTCTAAAGGAATACATGAAAATGTTAAATAATTAAATTATTTATATTAAGTTAATATTTCAATCGCACAAAAAATAGTTAATAAGTCAAATAAAAAAATAATTGCTTCATAAATACGATTTGGTATGTGACTTACTAGAATAAGTTTACAATATGTGATTTTTGTTTCATTTCGTACATATTTTATAGCAAATTCATTGATAATATCATCATAATTTGGTTTATAAATTAATTCAAAATTGATTGATGAAATGGCTACGAAGGTAAATCGTTCTTGACTAATGCTAGATCTCCAGTAATTTTTTTATTATTTTCGATCTTGAGAATGATTTTTCTTCAGATGTGATAGTAATCAGTAAGGTCAATATAACCGTAATTTCAGAACC
Source organism: Araneus ventricosus (assembly GCA_013235015.1). Taxonomy (NCBI): domain Eukaryota; kingdom Metazoa; phylum Arthropoda; class Arachnida; order Araneae; family Araneidae; genus Araneus; species Araneus ventricosus. The sequence goes on from BGPR01010615.1 coordinate 46,745, forward strand.
GTAATAAAATTCGGCTACAATTCAAATAAATTATTTTTATATAAATATTGGGTCCTGGAAGACAAAACTTGCAGATGAATTTTGATATATTGAATAAATCAATTTTCATTTTGCAAAATCACTCCGTGGCACGGCGCCTTCAGAAACTTGGGCTCTTGTGCATTCACATTGTTTCCAACCTCCTGTGGCCAGCCCTGGCAGCAACATATGAGACTGGAGTGTTTGAAGAACAGTAAAAATGTCCAATAATATTCTGTCTTCCTTCAAATCCTTTTACTGAGGAGAGCTCCTTATATTGTTATTTATTTTGTCTGCTTCTTCCTCTGTTGAAACCCATTTGTCACGTTTAACATTAAACGATTATTAAAAAACTAGTCGCCCATATTAGAGCTTATAACTTAAAGTGATTCAGTTATATCAAAAAATGCAATATATGCATGATGTTTGAAATAGTTGTTATTGTTTATTTAATGTTAATAATTTGTAAATAAAGCTATTTATCCGACAAAGTTATTTCTGCTTTGAATTTTTTTTTAAACGTAATAAAGTGTCATTTTTGGAAGAAAAAAAAAACATCTGAAAACTCAGACAAATGACTATTATGAATTAAGTAAAATGTCGTGAAAAAATGATTTTTTTTTCCTTTATTTTTTTAGATAAAACAATTAGTTCCAAAATCAAAAATGAAATAGAGATGCATCCAATATGAAATAGTAAAAAAAGATCATCTTTAGATACATAAATTCAAAGTTCTAAGTTTCCAGTTCGTAAATGAAATTTCAGAGAACGGTAAATGAATGCAGTTTTTAGCTGCTTATGCTCAAATATTAATTTGAAATACCCTTTAATTTTGATAAAATGGTATAAGTCTTGAAAACATCATCAATCATATGCAATCAGAAAACATTGTAAATTTATGTATAAAAACATTTATAACAGCGAAAAGCTATTTCAATTCTTTTTTAATTTGATGTTTCATTATCTGTTTCGCTTTGATTGTGTTATTCTAATTGAGCTTGTTGAAGGATTGGTAAAGCATGTTTAATTTGAAACAGGAATAAAAGATTGATAAAATTCCGGAAAAAAAGTCGTAAAGCATTAAGTTTAATATCGGAGGAAAGGTCACTTTTCACATTTCAAAATGGAATAGAAGTGGTTTACACATAAAATGAGTTTAAAATGTTTGAAAATTGTAAAATAATCAGCATTTTCTTAAGATAACCAATTAAAAAATAGTTTAAAATTTAGAGGGGAAAAAGTTTTCATGGTAGTGAACTGTGAATCTTTTTGCTAAAGCCAATCGCGCTACACCCCGCCTCCTATCCCGAATAAAGGCGAATTGCTTCCACGTCATCTTGAGAAAGGGGGGCAATCTATCTCCCCTTCTAGAGGAAACAACATTCCGTGACCTTGTTCGCGAGGGGTGTTATCCATTCAGTGACCTTCACTGATTTTAGAGCAATAGATAATGCTTTCAAAAAAATATTAAAATTCGCTGAAATAATATACAGAGATGAAACTAACAACATTAGAAAGGTGAAAATTCGCATTTTAAAATGGTATAAGAATAGTTTTCGGGCGTTAATTACTTCGGAAGTTATTCACGAAAAAACGGCCGAAATTTTTAAATAATTAAAATTTGAATAAAAAATGACTCCGAGGTGCACATTCCCACCCTCCAAAGTATACCTGTGCCAAATTTGATAGGTCTAAGTTCAACGGTCTGTTCTGTAGACCGTCAACAGACATACAGACTTTCTCTTTTATTATTAGTAGAGATGGGAAAGAAAATTATGCTTTCCCTGACACTTTTATAAATGCTGTAGCAAAAAATTACTTTATTTTTACTCACTATAAACACATAAATTTTGCATCTTTAACTCATTGACAGTGCATTGCAAATCACTCGTATTAGTGGGATTCTCATTAAAAACTGTACTCGTCATATTCGGTTTCCTCTGTATATACGAATGGTGGGTTTTTTAAAACAATTTTCTTGACTTCCTGAACGTTTCTCAAAACTCCCTTAAATCTTACTGAACTTTCATTGATTGGCATGTGACACAGTACAATCCCGGTTAACTGAAATAAAGAGGGAAGGCCATTTCTGTTCAAGATTTTTTCGGTTAACCCTTTGTGGATGGCCGCACGCGTAGCGCTACGAGCAGGTGGCACATCCATGTGACAGTCGTTCTCAAAGGGTTAAGCCGTGAACATCTAGCATTATCTTGTATCTAATTACAGTATGTAATTCTGAAATGTTTTGAGTGTAAAACGAATTCAAAACTCTGTTTGTAGGCTGCACTTATGCTTTTTTTAAAAAAAAGTTAACCCTCCGTCAGTCGCAGGATTCGCACCGGCGAGTTCGGGCACAATGAATATCATCTTCTATACTTATAAAAGGGCAACGTTTGTGTGCGTGCGATATCCAGACGAATCTATCGCACTTACAGCCTTAAAATTTGGCACACAGGTAGTCATAATGGTGACTCAATGCACCTCGAAGCCGAAATTTTAAAATTTAATCTAGAAATTTTTTTGCTTAATGTTTTATGTTGTTTCGGTTGATTTCGGTTTGAATTTCTCAATAGAATGGTTTCGAATAATTGTACGAAAATAATAGATACACCATCGGAAAGAGCACACGATTTCCGTTCTAATGAAGTTAGTTTTGAATTTCTAACGTAATTTACTGAATTTTGAGAAATTTGTAAAAAATAGTCAGTTTTACAATCGAAATTTTATTTTTGTTTTTAAATTTGCTGCATCCGACGTTCTAATAGCACTATTATTTTTAATTTTTTTCAGCTTATAACTAGATCGGTTCTGTCGGATTTAAAATAAGAACGGTTAAAATAACTTTTTTCGTTTTTTTTTTAAATTAATTTTTCCCTGATCAATTCTAATAGTTTTTTTGCTAGCGAGATTTTAACAGCGAGAGTTTCTCCGGAATGCATTGTTGCAATTTCATTGGCTGATGCGTGACCTTCCTCGCTGCAGTTGACGTCATTACATTCGCGCCATCGTCATGTCAATAATATATACATATCTGTTTTGATAAATGTCATTATCGCGAAGAAAAATAAGCGGGAAAATCAATAATATGATAATGTTTTGATTTTGTTTTCAGAACTTTTTCGAATCATTGTGGGCATTTTTCCTTCCATTTTATTGAAGTCCGGATTCCACGGGCAACGCCATGCACGTACTGCTAGTCTTTATGTATAAAAAAAAAAGCAAATACCATGACTCACTGACTGACTCGCTCGTCACAAAATCTCCCAAACCACTGGGACTAGAAACTTGAAAATTGACAGGCGGTTGCTTCTTGGGGAGTAGATGCTCACTAAGAAAGGGTTTTTTGAAATTTAAATTATTTAAAAATTACTTTAAATTTTAACGTTTCACCAGAATAACTTCGGATCCTATTATCGCAAAAAAACCAGTTTTACATCACCTTAAAAGATTAAAAAAAAAAAAAAAAATAGCTTTTCAATGACAATGATCTTATTTCCATGTGACATTTTGTTCAATTTTAATTAATGTTTCAAAATGTTTTAAAACATGAATTGTAACAATGTCTTTATTGTTGTAAATGAAATTCAAACCATCTCATTATTTCAGCAAATCTTTTATTCACATGCTTTTGCAATTTTTACGGTTGTGATAGTATACTTTGTTTTCTTGGGAAATTAACTCCAAAGCAGAATTTTCACTTTAGTATTCATTGCATTTCTGAAATATTTTATCGCACCTGCTTCGAAGTAATATTTTTATAAAGCGTGGCAACACATATTTGATTTCAGGTTTGTTTGTTTTTATTGTGTGTGAGGTACACTGAAATAATTTTCGTCCTTTCTTCAAGCATTTAATCTCATACTTTCCTGCCATTTTAACATTATAAGTCATGAAAACGCTTTCAAATTTTTGTATATTGCATTATAAGGTAATTTTTAATTAAAATTTTGGTTAGTCTTAAGAGTACAGTACTGCCGCCAAACTTGAATTTCCTCAAGTGATAACTCATCAAATTTGATATTAGAAACTAAAAATTTCAAAAAGGCAATAGTGTTCGGGAAAACTAACTAATTTTTAAATTTTATTGTCTACCTTCTATACTCTCGGGTCTTTTAGATGTCTATGAATTTTTTGCCGTCTCACTTTTTGTACCCACTAGTTCACACAGGCCTCCAGCATGTTCGACTTTCGCGACCTTATTCAGCGTTAATCATTCTACCGATGAGTGATAGATGAATTGAATGAAAGTTATTTGAAACTCAGTTTGTAAGTTGCTGCGATGCATCATGCAGAATTGTATCGCTGCCTTTTTAAAATATACGTCTTTAAATATTTTACTATCTCTCAAATACAATAAAATATTCAGTTTTTTGTTCATTTTTGCTGAGTCGTTTCTGAATCTGCGACGGGTAATGTTATGATTAATATAAAATACAAACATAAAAACTAATTTAAACGGGCGACTAGTCGGCTAGTAATTAATACTGTTAATACCCATTAATTTTAGTTTTAGCATTTTAAAATTATTCACTAACCTTCTTGGTGAGGCTTAAAACAAGAAAAAGGGGATATCGTTGCAAAAATGTCTTACCTTCATGACTATTTTCGTGCAGTACAGTATGTGTTTTTTGGTTTGCTATTTCAGAGGCATTTCGGTTAACTGAGGTTTTGCTGTATGTCGTTATTGCATTTAAATGATTGCCAATCTGATATGTCATTTATTAACATTGCACTTGTTTAAATTTAGGTTTCAAGTGCCTGGGCTGGATACTATGACTACAACACATTTGATCAGAATGTTATATTTGGACCTCATCCATATTATGGAAATATTTTCTTTGCCACTGGTTTCAGTGGACATGGAATTCAGATGGCGCCTGCAATTGGAAGAGCTATGATGGAATTGTTGATTGACAAGACATATGTCGCCATTGATTTGCAAAGATTTCATTTAAACAGAATATTTCAGAAGATACCTCTTTATGAACAACACATTGTATGACAATGAATTTAACTAGAAATTAA